>OZ024728.1:37225596-37425384 GCA_964016875.1 Fallopia convolvulus
AGAGGAGATTGAAAAATAAAGGAAATAATAGGATGAAAAGAAGGCAAAGGAGGAATACGAGAGGATGAAGAAAGAACAAGAAGTTGAAGTAATAAGGAAAAGAAAAGAGGATGAGGAGGACGAAAGGATGGAGAAACAAGAAGAAGAAGAGAGGAGGATAGAAGAAGAAGAAGAAGAAGAAGAGTGGAGGAAACAAGAAGATGGTGAGAAGGTATGTGCACCAAAAAACACTTATTTGTGCATCAAAATTAATAATTAGTGAATCAATATTGACTTATAGTGAACTTAATACATTAATTTAAAAAATCAGGAACCCAGCCAAATATGTGCATCAATAATGAATAACTATCCATAAATTCAACCTCTTTGTGTATCCAAAAACTTAATATTGATTTTGTACTTTTGAATAATTGATTATATGTGCATCAAGACTAAATAAGTGTGCATTAATTTTAGATGTCTGTGCATGACTGTTGGCTCTTTTTGTGCATTAATAAACTTTCTAATTGTGCATCAGTATTGAATTTTTATATACCTCAAACTATATCTTTTTTATCATCGATACTAGTTACACGTGTGCATCAATATTGAATATTTGTTCATCAATAAAAGATATATTTGCATCGAAAGTGTCTTCTTGTACATCAAATCAAAAGTTTCTTCTTGTCCATCAAACCTTGTCTATTCATTTTTTTGTACTATTTATATTGATATTTGTATTTTTTATTATTTAATTGAACATTAAGAATTCAATAAGGTTCAGATCGAGTTGGAGTACAACACTCCAATGAAAGTGAAAGAGGATTTGGGAACACAACTAGACTCAACTATCATGGATGAAGAGGAGATCATTGAAATTGCAAACATCACAATGGAAACTCCCATTGGCGATACAAAGCGAGAAGAAGAGATCATGGAGAAGGGAATATCAAAGCTGTCAGAGTATTTCAAGTCCCCATTTTTTAAAAGAAATGCCAAAAGAAATGAAAAACCGTCACCAGTTGCATCAAAAGTATACACATGGCTAATGGATGAACATAAACGAACAAAATACTAAGAATAGTTTTGAATATTTGTGTAAAAAAAGTCATTTTAATTAGTATTATGTTTTTTATGTGTACTCTCTGTTTTTGTTTTGTATGGATCTAGTTTTTCAAATGGGAGATGTCAAGAATTTTAAAGGCAACCTTGTCACAATGAAGAAAGGAGTGTACTTGGAAACCACTATTTTGTACTTGTGGTATGCTTTTCTAAACACAAAGAAACAATTCAAGAGTGCATCAAAACCATTAAGGTTGTTTTTTGGCCATCATTTGCTCTGTTATGTGTATCTCAATTAAACTAGTATGTTTTAGATGTAAAATGTTTTGAAATGCCATCACATTATATTTATTTCTATTATACTTAATATATAGGAGCTACCATTAAAGCAGCAATTTATGATGAAAATGTGAATTTTATTGCAAAAATGCTTGGGTTTTACGCGAAGTAGACTTTCGGCTTACAATACCCGAAGGGATTTAATACAAAAGTTTTTAATGTCTGTCACATGCAACCAGATTACAAAGCTAGTGTGCTAAAAATTTAACTCTTTGGTAAAAGATAATAATCGAGGATACGAGGAAAACATGACCTTGTAGACTTGGGTCTTAATTCTACGGATGAGGTTGTCGGTGGTTAGTGTGATGCTTTCAAAGACCCTAAGGTTTCTGGCCTTCCATAAGAAGTAAGTTGTTGCAGCGAAGTCTGTTTTCCGCATTCTTCGGTGGTGAGTCGGTTCGTGGTTGCTTGAAAGTAACTCTGTCCAATGTTCTAAAAAGGTCTAGGTGGCCGCTTAGGCGCCGCCTAGAAGCTGGGGGTGGTCCACCGTTCCAATTTAGCCTTAGGCGCCTAGGCGGATTGTGCAGGCTAGACGGCCTTTTAGGTGGGTTAGGCGGCTTAGGTGGACTCTAAGCAGGGCTAGGTGGGATCTAGGCTTTAATTTATATGGAGACATTACGACGAAATTGTTCTTTATTTATATATTCTCACCAATTACAAATAATAATCCTATAAAATAAAAATTATATTGATCCGCCTAATTTGGCTAGACTCCGCCTAGGCCCCCACCTAGTCATCTTGGCGCTAGGTCCCATCCCACTGCCTAGCGATTTTTAGAGCACTGACTTTGTGGTTAGGTCGGCTAAGCTGGTTGTGGTACTGTGAAAGTTGATCCACGTCCGGATGTGGGTCAATACATCTAAGCTGAAGAAGCGGCGCAAGAAAATATGGTATAGGGTTTCCTCCCCACATTGGCAAAGTAGGCATGCTGGATTGATCTCAGGGAGGAATCGTTGTAGCCTGACCCTCGTTGGTAGTCGTCCTAGAGTTGCAAGCCATATATAGAAGGAAGGCATGCTTGGGAACGATAATGCGGTGCCAGACAATATTTATCCATGGTGTTTCTATACGACGTCTACGGATGATCTCGTAGGTGCGTCCAACAAGTATTTTTTCACCAAATGCACGGAATCCAGTAAGGCAGCGGCGTCCTCGGTGGATCAAGCTTGGCTGACCAATCTGTCCCTCACCCTAATGAGGCATTTGATTAGCAGAGAGTCTCGATCGTTAATCTCCTAGTGCTAGATGTTTGAAATTTTTAAGAATTGCATGTGGACCCAAAGGTTCTCTTGGCATAGATGTCCCATAGAAGTTTAATCATGAAGGCATCATTCCACTTTGCGAGTTGCTGTAGGCTGTAGCCCGAGTCCCCCTCGGCCTTAGTCAAGCACAAGTCGTCCCCGGCAACCCGGTTGCTTTTCCAGGAAACTGCGACACATTTTGATGATGGACTCAAGGACTTCGTCATTGATGGGAAAAAATCGAGAGCCAGAATCTTGCGATGCCTTGGATCATGGCCCGAATGAGCTCAATTTTGTTGGCATAAGAGAGATTTGCACTTGCCCAACTCGTTATTTTCCCACTAAATTTCTACAAGAGCAGTGCATAGTCAATAGTTTTGAGTTTGCTTGCGGCTATCAGAATTCCAAGGTACCTGAAGGGCATACAACCCGGTTGGAACTCGATAGCATCATGATCAAGGTGTGCTCATTCTCTGGGACCCCAGCTATGTAGATTTATACTTGTGTGGGTTGATTACGAGTCCATAGCACTTTGAGAAATCAGAGAGTGTGCTCAAGATGATTTGATTAAGAACGAGTCCTCCCGGAATAAGAGGATGCGATCATCCGCAAAGGTAAGGTGGGTAACTTGTAGAGCCTCGCATTGTGAGTGATAGTTTTAGTCCGAGTTGGTTGTATCTCGGATGCGGAGCCAGTACATATATTTGATGCATAGAACGGATAAGAGTGGTTGGAGGAGCTCTTTTTCTTTTCTAAATAGTCCATGGAGTTGCCCGTTGATGAATAGTAGGAGGTAGTCGAAATTCCCTCCATAACCCAAGAGATAAACCGAGGAGGAAAGTTGAGCCCTACTAGAAACATGATGCATAAAATCCCAAGATACCGTGTCAAAAGCGTTTCGAAGATCAACTTCGACCAGAGCCTTGCACGATGTTCTCTTTTGGTTGTATTTTCTAAGGAGATGTTGTAGTAGGTGAAAATTGTCGACAGACTACGCCCTTTAACAAATGCAGCCTATGCTTTGTCAACCAAACTACTCATCACATGCCCTAGTCTAGCAACAAGAACCTTTGCAATAATTTTGTAGGAGACATTGCAGCAGGATATTGGCCCGAAGTCTCTGATGGAGGAGGCCTCATTCGATTCTGGAATAAGATTGATAGTTGAATCGTTGATTTGCTTTAGAAGAAGACCAGTGCTAAAGAATTCTTGCACACTGGCACATACAAGTTCTCCCACAGTTGGCCAAGTAGATTTGTTAAAATTGCCGAAATATCCATCCGGGCTTGAAGACTGATCATCTCCAATGTCCCAAAACGCCGATTTGATTTCATAACTAGTAAAGGGTCTAGTAAGCTCAAAGCTTTGGTCAAGACTGACTTGTGGCCCTAGTTGAAAATTTTGATTGTCCACGGTTGTGGTATCATATCTCTTCCCTAGCATACCTTGGATGAAACTAACAAACTCGTGCTCGACCTCAGAAGAAATTAGGATACCATCAGGCCTCGAGATGCTAGTAATGTGATTACGCCTCGAGTTTCTCTTAAACTGGTGTTGGAAGAATTTTGCGCATTTGTCTCCCTTCAAGGCGTCCTTAGATTTAGCTTGTTGGGCATAGAAGAGGAACTCAGCTCTCGCAAGTCTGCATGCCAAAGCACGTTTCTGCCTCATATCGGCTTGGAATTGATTAAAAAGTGGATCATTTAGGTGGTTTTCCTGAGCCACATTATGTTCCAAGTTTGCTGCTTTTGCTCGGGTTGAAATTTGTGAGAAATGTGCGTTATTGAGCCGTCGGAGAGGCCCTTTAAGGGTCTTGAGCTTTCGACGGAGTTTGAATTGATTGCACCCAGAATGCGGTTGCTCCCAGGCTTCAAGAACAATTCTTTGGAAATCTATATGCTCTGCGAGCATGTTGAAGAACTTTCATGGTTTCTCTCTGGTCGGTGCCCAAATAGTTTTATTAGCTAGGCAGGCTGAATGATCCGAGAGGGAGCCTGGGGGAAGTAGAAGCTCTCCCAAGCTATCTCCCTAGAGTTTATGTCATTGTTTCCCATAATCCTATCAGTTTTTGAGAAGACAACCCCATTAGTCCACATGAGGTGTGTTCCGAAAGCCCAAAGATCAAAGAAGTCAGCCTCGATTACGCACTCAAATAGTTCCCTGATTTCTTTCGAAGCACTTGTACATGTCCCGTTGATTCTTTCATCAACTGCAAGAATACTATTGAAGTCATTATAAGCTAAGGTGCATCACAACCTTGGCTGAAGCATATTAGTTCCTCCCGAAGTGGTCGGCAGGCAGTAATAAAGTGGAGCCCATGAACAAAGGTTACAAAGAACAAGTCTCGAGTCTCATGAGGCGTAACTTTCAATGAACATGATGCACACTAGAGCTCAAAACATCAATAGAAACAACACAAGGGTCCCATAAGGCAAGGATCCTACCTGGAGAGTCGGTGTTTGAATTGTGGAAGAAGTCCAATCCTCGGAATTGTCATTTCATCATTTGCCTTACCGCAGGTGCGGTTATTTTCGTCTCAAAAATTCCCATCAAGCAAACCGAATGCTCGCACAGGAACTTTCGAACGCCATCTCTCTTATGGGGAGGATGGATACCCCTCGCATTTCATGAGGCGAAATTCATCGTAAAAGATTTAGGCCAGGCCCAATCTAATAGCTCCGTAGAATCGGTCTTGCAAGCCCGCTATCCGAGTCAACAAGTGTCGAAAGAGATGCATCTAGTACTCTATGCAAATCGATATGTAAATCAAAATACACATCCAATATGTAACACCCCTATTTTGCAACGATGGGTATTACCGCCAATGACCTCAGATTTTACCATCCAAAGTCACCCAAGGCTTTAGAAGGTATTAAATTTTAAATAAATTGCGGAAATTCAACAATAGTACATATCATAAGAGGTGCTCAAGCATGAGACTTTGTTGTCATTACATCCTCAAACTTTTTTCAAAATAACAAAATATGAAAGATTTAAGCAGCGGAATAACGAAAAATTTTCTTTACAAAGCGTAGTGAAACCCAAAATAGATGAGAAACACCTTTGAGAAGCCCCGACTTTCCTTCCTTCCTTCAACTTGTTGAATCTTCGTCCTTATGCCTTCGGTGGAAGTTTCCTAGAGTCTGGCATTTGTCGCGAAGGGCGAGAAATACCAGGCAAAAATGCGGAAATAGCAGAATTAGTCTAAGGAGACTAAGCAAGTGGGAATTGAAATTCTCAAGGGTAGTTTGGTAACTTAACAATTTATTAAAGAGATAAGAGAGATGTATTTGAGATTTGTAGATTTTAAGTGGAGCTTAAGGCCGAAAATGAGTAAATCTCGAGATGAGATAACTCTAAACCGAAAAGAGTGAACTACGAGATTGTAGAACTTCTTAGAGTAGAATATTGTTGGGAATGTTTTAATTACACACAAGTTTCTAGAAAACCTCTTGCGCCCTTATCCGACCGAGAGCCAGGTCGGTCTTCTAAAAACGGCCCGATTTTGATGTCTTTTAATGTGCACTAGAACTTATCTTTATTACGTGTCAAAACTTTGCATAGCATTAATGACTTTTAAGGGTGTGGAGGCTATGAAAGAGTTGAGTCCGTTTAAAGGAACAGAGTTCTGAAACTTAGCTAGGACATAGCATAAGTTAATTAATGGATTGAATAAGGCAAACCTCTAGCCTTATTATAAATTTTGAATGTCTGCATAGCATAGACGTTAGTAAAAGACTTTAGTCATCTTTTCCATTTCATGTGGCATTGCTTAAGACTTTAGACGAAACCTTTTTATTTCGACATTGCATTAAGACTTCAACCAACATTTACTTTCCGTATGACATTGCTTTAGGCTTCAGACGAAACCTTTCTATTTCGACATTGCTTAAGACTTCAGTCAACGAAGTAAGAGTAGAGTCATGACCTACATATAAGATGACGTTATAAAAAGTGGTTCAAGACTTATGTCCAACACTTTTTCCTATACTTTTTCAAGAGATGTCTCTAAACGAGATATTTTAAACAAACAAGGCCTCAATCATCGGTCCTAAGTTCATTTCTAGCGTTCAAATAATAATAACGATAATGAGATGTCGTTATTTCTAGCAGTCGATATATCCTATGCTTATTTATTTAAGCAAACAAGTTTCTTCCCAACATAGTGAAGTTTAACGGAATCGAGATATCGAAACGGTTACAAGGAGAATATCCACTTGCCTTGAATTTCCTTCGGGATGATAAGAAACTCGGAATTCGGAAGTTTTAGCGACGTTCGAAAACTTTGACCTAGTTAACCGAAAAAACGACGAACGAACATGTATTAAAATTCTTATTTTAATTTAATTAACCCTTTCTCTTATTTTCCTCTTCCAAGAGAAGGCAAGTTAATCTAAATTATTTAGTTTAATAATTTAGATAGGGAATATCAAAATAATAATTCTTTATTATTATTTTCAAAGTGATACTTTGTAAGAGTTTTATAAACTTAAGAATACTTATTTTAAGAAAAGAAATGCAAGGCTTTAATTATTCAAATGAAAACCTTTTTAAACCACATGCAAAAATATATTTAATATAAATTATATAAATGGTTTGCATGATTCATTATTTTAATGCAAAGCTACTTAACATTTATTCTTATGATAAAAAATTCCTATAAGTCATGAATTACTTCTTATAACATTATAGTAAATTCTAGGATTGTCATGCATGCACATCATACTTTATAAAAACACTTTTTAATCTCACATGCAACATCTTAGGTTATCTTACTATGGTTTAACAAGTTTTAATTCAACATTTTGCTAGTTCTTAACACATATGAAAGGATGGATTTAGTCCACAACTTTATAAAAATTCACATGCATAACCATAAAATTTATTTATGTACTTATTATCTTTATACTTAATAGTTTTAATTCTAGAATGATCATCCATAAATTATACCAAATTCTTCTTAGCTTAAATTAACATACAAGAAGATTTTAAGTTATAAAAAGTCCATCTTTTAACATGCAACAACTTCTTAACTTGTTTCATAGAGATTTTGATTCAAAGTTTTATAACTAGCACATGCAAGGGTGACAAGAGTTAAAATAATTATTTTTATTAACATGCAAGTAATTATATGAATTAAACAACATATTTAATCTTATACTTCTTTGTCTTATCAAAGATCATTTTAAAAAAAAACATTCTCAAGCTTAAAAGTTAGAGAAAGAGACATGCAACTAAGTTGATCTCATGAAAACTCACTTAAACTTACATGCAAGAACATTTTAATTTAATTGATCAAAGTTTGTTCTTATGAAAATCATTCCAACTTGGAAAATCATACAAAAGCTTTTCAAAGTCTTAAGAAATACATGCATGTAGGTCCTATTAGACTTGTCAATCGGGTCGGGTCGTGCGGGTTCGGGTTAGGTCATTTCAGGTTGGGGTTGAGTCGGGTTCGGGTCGTTACGGGTCACGGGTTAAACCAGGTCGGGTCGATGCGGGTTTTCGGGCGAGTCGGGTTGACCAGCGGGTCAAAAACATAGAATTTTTTATGATTATTAAAATAGATTTTTACTTAAATAATAATATTTAACTATAATATATTATTTTTATGTATTTTAATAATAAAATATATTATATTTTTAAAAATAAATTTTATACATTATATAAATATACTAAATCGGTCAACCCAACGGGTTTCGGGTTCTATCGGGTGCGGTTGATTTCGTGTTTCGGGTTCAAATTTTTGGGTCTTGACCCTAAAATTATCGGGCGGGTCGGGTCGGGTTAGCAGGTTCGGTCAGCTTTTGACAACTCTAGGTCCTATGCATAACTAAAACATCTTATAGATTTTCCATGTCATTATCTACATTAATCAAGGATTTTTTTGTAGAAAAATTAACAAAAGTTTGGGTCTTTGACAATACGATAAAAATCAGAATTTTAAGGCTCAAAAATCCACTTGTTCATCTTAATAAGTTTCAAAAATCATTTAGAAGCTAATAAGACAATTTTCTTTTAAAAATCTTGCATGTATGTCATTTACCAAAGGTAATATGAACAAAAATGGTCATTTATAAAATCTGAAATTTCAATCTTTTTAAATCAAGACAACCTCCTAAAAATGCTTGGAATCAAAGCTGGAGGCTTTGATTTTGATGGTTCCAAACGTCCGTCACGTGAACGACCTCGAGTCTTTGAAAAGAGTCGCCAACGTCAGTCAGGTCGTCGACGTGTGTTGAAGGCAGATCTCGGAGATCTTGAAGACGCGTGAGATCTTGGTAGTTTGGATATTTTAACTCTTGAAACCTTTCTCATTGCTGATGGAAAGGAAGAAAAGAAGAAGGAGGACTATAATGATGCTGACTACAAGAAGTTAGAGAAGAATGCTCGTGCTAAGAAGGTTCTTCACCATGCTCTAACTCCTGGAGACTTGAAGAAGGTTGTCCAGTACAAGACGGCTAAGCAGATCTGGGATGCTCTCAAAAGGCTCCACCAAGGTAATGATGATGTGAAGAAAGATCGCATCATTGTTCTGGAGAGGGAGTATGAAGGAGTAAGTCAAGAAAAGAATGAATCCTTGGGTGATTATCACTCAAGATTTCAAGCTGTGGTTAGCCAACTTGAGTCTCTTGGTGAAAAACTTCCTCAATGGAAGCAGGTTAATAAGTTAATCCAAGGACTCAATGCAAAATGGAATGAAGCAGCTGCTGCGATGTTAACCAATAGTGAGACTAAAACACTCACCTTGGAAGATGTCATAGGAAAGTTGACTATGTATGGAGGAATTAAGCAAAGGCGAGATGATCGCCTTGAAACTGTCAAGGTCAAGAACATTGCCTTGAAAACTGAAAGGGCCTTCGATCTTGCTCAAGGTGATGATGATCAAGTTGACGGTGACGAAGAAGTTGCATTCATCTCAAGAGCCATGAAAAGGCTTTGGAATCGCAACAGTAAGACTCCAGCTAAAGGAACCGAACCTGTCAAAGACATGAAGGACGTGATATGTTATCATTGTTCGAGAAAAGGACACTTTGCAAGAAACTGTGTCAGGAGAAAGTCAGAAGGTGACAAGAATGCTTTGCTAGCTACTTGGGACGATTCCGATGTTGAAGATGAAGCAAGTCAACAAGAAGGCATGTGTCTCATGGCTATAGATGCTCCAACAGAGGTATATAATTCTAAACTCTTGTCTATGTTATCCAATAAATCTAAAGAACAGTTGCATGCTATCATTGAGAAGTTGGGAACTCAGGTTACCCAACTCAGTGAGAAACTTGAAGAAAAAGAAGATAGTATCTCTAACTTAATGGATGATAATCATGGTTGGTCTCTTAAATGTGCTAAGTTAGAGAAAAAAGTCTTTAATTTCTGAGTCTATTGCCTGCAAAACCTGTGATAATCTTAAGTCTGAAGTGGATGACTTAGAAAAGAAGGTCACAAACCTTGAAGGAGAAAATCTTATGCTTAAACTTGGTAATGCTAAGTTAGTCAATGACCTCGAAAAAGAAAAGAATATTAATGAGTCTAATAAAAAGAAATGGATAGAGGAGTTTGCAGCCAAGAAAACTGCTGAAGAGTATGCAAAAACTTTTATAACTTCAAGACCTTGACTTGGATATTCCTATGTGCCTAAAGACTTGAAAACCTTGTGTCCACCTGAGCCTAAAGGTAAAACACCTATGTGCGACAACAAAGCAAGTTGTTCCTCATCAGATGTGGGGAACCCAGGAAAAGGTAAACGACCTTGGTTTTCAAGCCAGAAAGCACACAAAATCTGGATGAAACAAGTCGAGAACTTGAAACCATCAAAAATTGATTTTCATGCTCGTATTAATAACAAACCGATCTATCCTGGGTATAGCAAGTATGTCGGTCTTAAGTCTCATAAAACTTGCTGGTATTGTGGAAAAGAAGGTCATCTTCAACATGAATGCAAGAAAAAAATGAAGGATAGCAGATCTAATGGCTTTTGGGAAGCTCATGAAGGTGAGCCAACCATAGATCCTGAGAGAGTTTATAATGAAAGATGTTCTACAAATCATTACGTTGCCCAACCCAAAAGAGTTGTCAAACAACTCTGGGTTCGTAAAAACTGACTTTTACATTGCAGAATGAAGTGAGAGAAAGCGGTCCCTGGTTCTTCGATAATGCATGTTCAACTCATATGACGAGAAGCTTTGAGTCATTCATCTCACTTCATCAACAAGAAGGTAGCAACATCACCTTCGGTAACAATAATAAGGGTCAAGTTTTGGGTATTGGTAAGGTAAAAATCTCTAAGAACTTCTGTGTTAACAACGTAAGCTATGTCAAGGGTCTTAGATACAATCTGTTAAGCGTTTCTCAACTGTGTGCTAACAATATCTATCAAGTTGTCTTTGATTCTCTTGGATGTCAAGTGATTGATGTTAGCTCAGGAAAGACTCTTCTGAAGGGAATCTGTGAAAACAATCTCTATAAAGTTGTTCCCTGGCTCTTACCTGAAGAAAAGTTGTGTTTTCAAGTAGTCGAAGACGTTGCCAACCTCTGGCATAATAGGTTTGGCCATGCAAGTTTACAACTTATCCGCAAACTTCACAATCAGGAACTGGTACGTGGATTACCTAAGATTGACCAAATTAAACATGAAGTGTGTGAAGCTTGTGTGAAAGGAAAATAGGTCAGATCCTCTTTTCAATCAAAAAGAGAGGTAAGTACTTCTAATCCTCTAGAGTTAATTCATATGGATCTGTGTGGGCCAATGCGTGTGAGAAGTCGAGGAGGTAATAGATATGTCTATGTCATTGTTGATGACTTTTCACGTTATACTTGGGTATTTTTCTTGTTTTCTAAAGACCAGGTGTTTGAAGAATTCAGTACATGGGTTAAGCTTATAGAGAAGGTGCTTGACGTACCTTTGATCTCTATTTGATCTGATCATGGCACTGAATTTGAGAATGCTCAATTTTTGGAGTTCTGCCAAGAAAATGGTGTAAATCATAATTTTTCAGCCCCAAGAACCCCTCAACAGAACGGAGTTGTTGAGAGAAAGAATCGAACTTTGGAAGACATGTCAAGAACGTGTTGATTTCGAGTGGACTTCCAAGGAATTTCTGGGGAGAAGCTATCAATGCCGCATGCTATGTACTAAACAGAGCTATGGTGCGACCCCTTCTTGGGAAAACACCATATGAGCTTTTAAGAGGAAGAAAGCCCAACGTTGCCCACTTGCGTACGTTTGGTTGTAAGTGTTTTGTACATAATAATGGCAAAGATAGTCTTGGCAAGATGGATGCTAGGAGTGATGAAGGAACCTTCGTAGGCTATTCTCAGCACAACAAAGCCTACAAAGTGTTTAACAAAAGAACTAAGAAAGTTGAAGAGAGTGTTCATGTGGTGTTTGATGAGAATACCATGGGAGTCAGCTCTATTGTTGATGAAGAGGAAGGAGATCTAGGTTTTCATCTGTGTGAAGAGTCAGAAGTTAGCATTGAGAAAATTGATCAAGTTCAACAGGTTATTAATCCGACTCAGGTGGATGACGTAGATGATCCTGACATGCCTGCTCTGGAAGATACTACAAATATTGAAGAATCTGGTGATGATGAGTCTGATCCAAGCGAAGAAGCTGCAGAGACTGAAAATCCTAAAACTGATCAAGGTCACAACAATGGGGTAGTTGACCTCACTCGGCTTCAGTTAAACTATCAGCAAAAAGATGCTCATCCAGTGACCAACATCATCTCAGATTACTCCAAAGGTGTTCAGACACGTTCTTCACTTCAGAATTTTCTGTACTTTCAACGCTTTTCTTTCTGTTCTGGAACCCAAATATGTGGATTAAGCTCTAAAAGATCCAGATTGGGTGTGTACTATGCAAGAAGAACTTCATCAATTTGAGAGAAACAAGGTTTGGCACCTAGTTCCACGACCCAAAGATAGAACTGTGATTGGAACACGTTGGGTTTTCAGAAATAAGCTTGATGATTCTGGAAACGTTGTGAGAAATAAAGCAAGACTTGTGGTTAAGGGATATAACCAACAAGAAGGGATAGATTATGATGAGACTTTTGCTCCTGTAGCACGTCTTGAGGCAATTCGTCTCTTGATAGCTTATTCAGCCCATCATGGCTTCAAGCTTCAACAAATGGATGTTAAGACAGCCTTTCTGAATGGGTTTCTTAAGGAAGAAGTGTTCGTAGAGCAAACCCCAGGTTTTGAAGACGTCACTCACCCAGATCATGTATTCATACTCGACAAAACTCTTTATGGTTTGAAGCAAGCACCTCGAGCCTGGTATGACAGGCTTTCTCAGTTTTTGCTCCAACATGGATATGTTCGAGGACAGGTGGATAAGACACTCTTTCTTCTCAAAGAAGGAAAGCACACTCTGGTTGTACAGGTTTATGTGGACGACGTCATCTTTGGCTCTACTGATGAAAAACTTGTGAAGAGGTTCGCTAACCTCATGGCCAGTGAATTTGAGATGAGTATGGTTGGTGAACTTAAGTTTTTCCTAGGACTTCAGGTCACTCAAGATATGGAAGGAACAAGAGTGCATCAACAGAAGTATTTCAGGGAGTGTGTCAAGAAGTTCGGATTGGACAACTCAAAATCCTTTGACACACCTATCTCTCCCATCACTTCTCTAGGAAAAGATGAAAATGAAAAGAAGGTTGATCAGACTTTGTATCGGGGCATCATAGGTTCCCTACTCTACCTCACGGCAAGCAGACCAGACATTATGTTCAGCGTATGCTTATGTGCCAGATTTCAGTCTGATCCAAGAGAATCGCATCTCAAAGCTGTCAAGAGGATTCTAAGGTACCTCAAAGGGTCTGATGACTTATGCCTATGGTACCCAACCTCATGTGATTTTGGTCTAGTCGGGTACACGGATGCCGATTTTGCTGGAACAAAATTGATCGTAAGAGTACTTCAAGGATGGCTCAATTTCTTGGACCATGTCTTGTGTCATGGGGGTCCAAGAAGCAAAATTCAATTGCTCTCTCTACTGTAGAAGCTGAGTACATCGCCGTTGCTGCGTGTTGTACCCAACTTCTTTGGCTCAAGCAACAACTTCATGACTTTGGCTTAGAGTTTGATGGCATACCTATTCTCTGTGACAACACAAGTGCCATCAACATCTCAAAGAACCCTGTACAACATTCACGAACCAAGCATATAGAGATTCGACATCACTTTCTTCGTGATTGTGTCGAGAAAGGGTTGGTGACCATGGATTTCTGCCAAACAAGTGAACAACGTGCTGACATATTCACTAAAGCTCTCAATCGTGAACCCTTTGTACAGTTCCGCATGGAGCTAGGTATGATTTCCCTAAACTAATCTATTTCCCTTCTATTATCCCTCAATGATTGACTAGATTAGATGATCTATTTATGATTCAAAAGTTTTATGATCTTGAGGTGTTAAATTTGAATGTTTCCATGTTACAAACTCATGAACCATGCACATCATTATGTCTTCATTCTTTGCTTCTTGAGTTATGCATCAATTACATGTTGAAACCTTTCTTTGAGCCCAAAAGAGTCCAAACCTGATGTTCCTAACCCTCATTACAAGCTCAAGTGATGGTTGACTCTACAGCCTGCCCTAGCCTATCATGTTAGAGAGTCTCTATGAGCCTACTTCTGAATGCTTTGCTATAAACGGAGACTTATCTACTTGATTGACAAATCCACATAATCACGACTGTAGAGGACAAAGAGAAGAGGACCATGGGCCATTATGAGTTACATGGTGAGAAATTCACCCTATCGAGCATGGAGTTAGCCACTCTTCTGAAAGTGCCGCACAAGGGATTTGCTGAATATCATAGAGGTGCATGGCCTGATGAAGTTGATTCTTCTAAGCTGCTCAAAAAGGTCACACAGGTTGATGACGTTGAAGGTGGTTCCTTTGCCACCAACTTCATGAGTGCCGAAAGGAAGGTTCTTTTCACTTGGGTAATCAGCAACTTGATTCCCCGGGAACAAAAGAGAAGTACTGCCATGATCCAAGACATTCTTGTCATGGATAAGATTCTTCAAAAGGAACCACTTAATCTTGCTCGATTGGTGCTTCTCCACATGGAATCTATGAAGGATAATCCCACACATGCTCTTCCATACTGCTCCATTGTCAAGAAAGTGCTTCTTTATCATGAGGTTTATGAGGCTGAGAAAGAGGTGGAGCACGTTCGTCTTCTAAATGCTGACATTGTTCGCAAAATGGGCTACAAACTGGTTGATGATACTTGGGTGTCCAGGGATGCAGGCAAGGAAGTGGTCTCTGATGCTGAGATGGAAGATGCTGAGTTGGGCATCCATGGAAGGGAAGGTAAGCAACCTAGTGTCATTATGAAGTTGTTAGTTGAGCTCCAACGTCAAAACCAGGATTTGCTTGAGAAAGTTGGCCAACTCCTGCGTGATCAATTTGCGCTAAAATCTGATGTTCATGACTTGTCGGTTGCGCTTGATGATCTGATCAAGTCAGTGACTTAGCTTGAGTAGCCGACGTCCAGTTCCTTTTATTTTCCCTTGCACATCTACTATCTCAAGCACCATTTCTTCGGTTTCAACTATGTGTTTTTGTTTTCTCTGTGTTGCATGTTTAAGACTATTATGTTTTGTTGCTATGGATTCTGTCTGTTTGATTGGATAATTTTCTATTTACCCTTGTTTGATTATCTCTTTTTGCTTGATTATTTAGATTGATCTTTTTGATGATGCCAAAAGGGGGAAAAGGCTGGGGGTAGATAAAATAATGGGATTCTTATGCTGAATTACATGTGGGTTATCCAACTTAGGGGGAACTTTTGGCTAACTTGAATATTATTGCATATCCTGTTCGAGTTTTTGTATTGCTATGATTATACAGGCTAGAAGAGTTTGTCACCATCAAAAAGGGGGAATTTGTTAGAAAAGCTGGAGGCTTTGATTTTGATGGTTCCAAACGTCCGTCACGTGAACGACCTCGAGTCTTTGAAAAGAGTCGCCAACGTCAGTCAGGTCGTCGACGTGTGTTGAAGGCAGATCTCGGAGATCTTGGTAGTTTGGATAGTATAAACTTGTTTTAGGAAAGATCTTATGCAGATTATATTGTAAGCCGTGTATGCCTTTATCCTAAGCCGTTATTGATTGTAATCCTTTTATATGCTTAGGATGATTTTGTAAAGATAATAGAAACAATATCTTGCCATAACCGAATTGGAAGATATTATTCTCTCTTATCTGACCTAGTTTGTGTGTATTTAATCTAAGGCTTTAGGTTAGATAGAGCACGAACTCATACTCCATTTTTGTGCTAAGAAAGAAACGAGAGTTCGAGAGGAAGACGTAGGCTTTTGTTAGATTGAGTGCGGGTTGTAGTTATTCAATTCACAACGAGTTCTAGAGTGCTTGGGAAGTAGGTCTAGATCCAGGGTGTTCGTGTAGCTAGTCCAAAAGATCAATAAAGCAAGCTACAACTTTTAATCCTTCCAAGCGAGAACTTGGAAGGGAGTGGTTTTTACACTTAGTTGATTGAGTTGATCAAACAAGTGTTTCCACTATAAAAACTTTGTGTTCAAGTAAGTCTTTCTTGTAGTTCATTTCCACTGCATTTACTTAAGAGGTTGACGACTTAGTTGAGGTCGACAACCTAGACGTACTAACGATCCTACAATTACCCTTTAAATGTGTCTTGTGTTCTTGTAGGAAGAACAACACAAGAGGAGCAAGGGGAGGAGGGGCGGCAGCAGCCCGGTGGTGGCCTAGTGGCGCGTGGCTGGCCATTGTGGCGTGGCCTGGTGGCAGCCAAGGGAGTGGTCGGTGGTGGTGGTGGCTAGGGAGTGCCAAGGAAGGAGTTTAGATGGGTTTGCATGTGAAAAATCATCCCATAGTAGTTTAAGTATATGACTGATTATTTTCTTTCTTTGAATGGAAAAAGAGAGCTTTTTAGTGTTGAGAAGAGAGAGTTTGGAGGATGAAAGGATATGGTAGAGAATGGTGTGTCTATGTAGAGAAATGAGGCTTTAAAATCCAACTAATACATGTAAGAGGAGTATCAATATAATCATGATCAAATCTTGCTCATGTGAGTGGGAGTGGGAGAGGAAAAATTTACTTAATAAAATAAACCATAAGAATGGGAAATCTCTACCCAAATCTCAACTAAATCCCCTCTATAAATGATCCAACGCGTTCGTAAATGGACCGAAAGTCGGTTCGAAACAAACACCAGAACGGTCGGGTTTTATGAATAGAATTTTCGTTAGTTATGGATTTATTAAATTCCGTCTCTAAGAAATTCATTTACTAGAATAAATATTTCATAAAAATATTATAATTTATTTATTTTAGAAAAATAGATTTTTGAAAGAAAAAGAAATATTATGAATTTATTTTATTTAATAAATAATTAATGATTAAAAAAATTTAGTCATATAAATAGTGGCTATTACACAATAAAATAAACATAAACATAATAATATAAATAATGTCAAGTTATGCAAATAAATAAATATCATAAATAAAATAGATAGATAGTTAGACACCGATGTGGCTCGGCTAGGCTAAGAGGATCACGTCGTGGCATGGGCGTGCCAAGGGGGCCGCCATGGCCTAGGGCGCCTCGGAGTCGTCGGATCCTGACTTGGGTCATGGTTTGATGCCATCAGGGGGAGGGGAAAAGAAGTTGAGAATAAGACCAATGGGAGCCCCAAGCCTAGCTCCCCAGTTGGCACGTCCAATTTCAAGCCAAGTCTATATATGTTGAAAACACCTCCCCAATCAAGCAAGCCCCAACTTTTAAGCATGAATCTAGGCCAACTAAAGGCCCTCCTTTTGTCCCAAAGACAAGATAGGCAAACTTGTTCAAGGCAAACCGAAATTGATACAAACTTGGCACATGCCTCAAGTTCATGAAGATTGACGACGATTTTGTGAGGGTCGATGATCATCAAATCCTGAGCAAAGCTAAGGCTTGGTGGCATGCACTTATAGGTTACTTTGTTGGAAAATTCCTAGGCAAGCAAACCCACCTCTGAATTTGTGACTCTTGGAAGGTGCCATACTCTTGCACCCCTAACTCGTCGGGGCGGTTGATTTTCAAATTTCACTTAGAGGAGGACCTAATATCTGTCCTGAGCAGCGAGCCTTGCTTTGCCTTTGGGCGTCCACTCTTACTTAGAGAGGTGTTGGATGATTTTATGTTCGAGAGGGTCAACGAGGCCCTTGTTCCAGTTTGGGTCAGATTTGAGCGACTACCACCAAAATACTGGAGTGATGATGTTCTTTGAGGCTAACACCAAAATTCTTTGAGCAACTACGATACTTATCACTTAAAGGTCGCCATTAATCCTGTTGACAAGGAAAATTTGTTAGACCAATCGCAAGTACCTCCCAACCTTAAGGCACTGGATGGCACACTCGAGAAACACAAAGGAGACATGATCGTGGCATCCTAGCTGCTAAAAGAAACATCGAGCCCCCGGTGCCTAATCCAAGGCGCACAGAGTCGACCTCCAATGGAGGCAATGACACATTCATCCTTGAATCAGACCTGGACAAAGGGGACAAGGGCACTAACATCCATGACTCACGGTCTGAGGAGGCCTTCCAGCCCGTTAAGAGCAAGAAACAACGTCGAGCAGACCGTCCCAGCCCAATCTAATTAAATGCTAGGAACCAAAGCCTAAACTTGGCTCCTCTAATCAGCGTCTGGTACTCTGAAAGGCTCAAGGAAACAAGGCCTCAACAGAACTCAATAACCCTGGCATCAACGACAAAAGGAACACAAACTCGGCAAGCTAAAAACAACTCTACCCCCATTAGCAACACTAAGATTGTGATGGCATCAAACCATGACCCAAGTCGGGCTCCGACAACTCCGAGGCGCCCTAGACCATGGCGGCTCCCTTGGCGCGCTCATTCCACGGTCCGATCCTCTTGGCCTAGCCGAGCCACATTGTTGTCTATCTATTTTATTTATGATATTTATTTATTTGCATAACTTGACATTATTTATAATATTATGTTTATGTTTATTTTATTGGGCATGTATCTCGATTTGCATATCGGGATTAGTCCAAGTTTGTTCTAGGAAGGAGTGCTCTATATAAAGCCCTCCTTGCCTTCCTTTGTGCGTAGTTTTGGTCCTTTTGGAAATAGAGATTACTCTTTTCATTTGGCCTTTACTCTCATTTGCTCTCTTCTCTCTCCTTCTACATTCAACACAAGCTCGTTCTCGTATCTCTCTCTCTACGCCGGCACCACTCGCTCGACCTCTCTTGTCTTGGATCTCGACGAGGATTTGCAAGACCGATCCTATGGAGCTATCAATTGGTATAAAAGCCACTTGTAAGTCACTCTAAAACTCTCATAGATCCACATTTAAACCATGCCATATCATACTTCCATGCACATTCTTTGAGATCCTCCAATTTTTGATCTGTGTCCTTGCCTTGTAAGCAAGTCTTAAAGGGTCTGTATTTTTTTGTGTGTCAGTTTGCAATTTAGTTTAGTAAAGGGCTACTAATTAATGGTTGTTTTCTATATTGGAATCGTGGACTATTGATGTTTTATCGGTCTAAGTTAAGTATGTTAGTAGATTGGTAGCTAGTTAGTTTAGTTCTAGTTAAGTTATTGTGATATACTAAGCCAACCAAACTAGATACTAGTTGGTGCTCATGTTTGAGCAAGGGATTAATTAATTAGGCTAATGTGTGTGTTAATTTAATTAGTCACCTTTGTTCTTTTTAGTATAAGATGGTTAGAGTCGTGTGAGTAGTCTAATCACAGTTAGTTTTAGTAAAAGTCGTGCCTTGGTACTCCAAGACTTTCATCTTAATAAGTCTTATAATTATCAAATTAAGGAAACTACTTATTTTGAAATTTTCAAGCTTCCATAAATAATTGACGATCATGTGTAGAGGTAATTCAAGGAGGGTATTTTTGGAATACTATGACATTTTTTATAAATTACATTTTGTGCCATTATTATTCTTTTTTTCTTTTTGTCTGATCTAATCTCATCCGTCCATGCTCTTCATCCAATGCTTGTAATTTGTTGTCAGTTTTCACTTTAAGAGACGTTTGCACCAAAACCCTAATACTCTAGATTTTAGATAGATGTTTTTCCATTTGTTTTCAATGGCCCTAAGTACAGTTTAATCTTATAATGTAAAAGGAGAACAAATATGGACTATTGGATTCAAAAAATGGATGGAGGAGATTAAATTATGTTTGCTTGGAAAAAAGGATAATATGATGCGGTGGCATACATTATAATTTTGCTCATTTTTTAATTTAGGGACAAAAATGCCCCCATAAAAGTTAATATGCCCAAATTCAATGAAATCGCGTTATCCTCTCTCTCTCTCACGAACAAAGGGCGACCAAAAATACCGAATAGCACTCGCTCGATTGATTTCACCTCCTTCTTTCTCTTCTCTCGCTCGATTTTGATCGATTAATGCTTCAAATCAACAATGGTGAAAGCAATTGATGAAGGTATGAACCAAATTTTACTTTTCTAGGGTTTAGGGTTTCGATTATAGCTTCATTGTTTTGAACGAAAGTATTTTAATTTGCTACACTTGAAATTTGAATGTTTATCTTTAATTTCACTTGAATGGAGAATTCATTTCAAAAAATTGGAACAAGTTGATTGAGTTAGATAAGTTTTTTCCGTTGTGTTGAATGTCTGTTAGATTTGTATACCCATTACTCTTTGTATGTTAGATTTGTGCTAAGCAAGTTGATATAATTCTCAGCCAAGTTAATACTTTTGGATTTTCTTTATTTGGTTGTTAGATTTGTTCACCATTGTAATAGTCAATTAGTAATCTAGATATTAGAGGGGTTGCTTTGTGGGATTCGAAGACAATAGAGGGGTTTCTTTATCGGATTTGCAAGATGAAATGTGATTCCAGTATTAGGAGAGCGCCAAATAATTGGTTAGGTTCATAATTTTGTACATTAAGGTTCAAAGTAAGTGGACTTACGATTCATTGATTGTTTTCTATTTACTTAGCGTTACCAAGAGTGGCATCTTACTCCATATGCCTCTTCTTCTCAAAGCTTGTAGGCTACACATTTCTCTACTGGTTACCATTCTACATTGCTCCAGAAGAAATTAAACAAAAGATAGGGCACACATGTATACACAATTTCACCAAGCTTTCTTCAATTTCATCTTATGGATGATGATTGACTTAATGTTTTTTCTTGTGCGTGAATGAAGTTGTTGTTGGTGTGTGTAACACCCCGTCTTTCCACAGGGCACTACTTAGTAATAGACCTTACCAGGTACTACTTAGGTTAGCTTGACAAAAAATTCACTCGGATCTTGCAACTCGGGCACGACGAGAAAACAAATAAATCATCCAACTTTTATTCTAAAACTGAATGTACAAAACATGCAAGTTTACCCAGATTCATAACAATAACAGTTAACAACCTCGTACCTTCAAACTATTCTGAAATATTTATATTTAAACTAGCAATGAACTAATTCAACAGAAAATAATAATAACAACATAATCAACCTAATTCCCAACGACCCGGACCTAATAATACGTGCGCCAACATTCGCTCCACCACTTCTAGAGGATCCATCACGGTTCCTAAAACATACCTGAAACTGTAAAAATATTCCCCCAAGGATCAGCTACAATTCTAATTCAAGCTAGAAAGCGCGAGATGCATATAGAATGTTTAAAACAAATAACACAGAATTTCAACAAACATGTTCACATATAAATCAACAATTGTCAGTTCCACATTTAACAATAATAAATTACACACATTCTCAAACAGACAAAGTTCACCACCACCATCTCCACCATCACAATCAACGCCCATATTCAATCACAATCAACGCCCATATTCAATCACAACCATCGCCGATTCAATCACATCAATGCCCATATTCGCAATCCCCTCTATTCACAATCACCATTACCATCATCGTCCATTCAAACACAAGCACAATTACAAACACAATCATCATAACAATTGCATGTACAATTTCAAACACAGTCACAATCATAATCACAATTCTCATAAGCACATTCATAGTCACAATCAGATTAAGAAATTCCTATAAGCACAAAATAAAAGATCTTTAGTTAAAAATAATAAACAACGGGACTAATTCCTAAAACTAATTCTACACACATGGCACCCAATCTAGCAAGAACTGAATTAAATCGAGCAAGTCACAGAACGATTTACCTCAAGGTGTCTTGACGAATGTAGATAGCTAACAATCCGAGCAAGAGAATCTCCCTAAGCATGTTAACGGGTAAACGCCGACCAAAAACACTAGTATTAGTTAACTACATGAATAAGATTTGCTTGAACTAAAGTCCACATCCTAGTCCTACCCATAACCGAAAGCAAGTCTAAAATAAAAGATTTAACTAAAAACAAAATGACTACTCATCTAGAAAATGGATCAAACCTATCCTAATTAATACATATTTAATTTCTACCTTCTTGCTGCACTAACCCCGATCACTAGCCCACTTACATCTTATCCTACCCAGCCTCTAGTGAAAACAAAAGCTAATTAACTTAACTAATTAACTCAACCTAGAACTTAACTAATTCACGATTTCATTGAACCATCTAACTACACTTAATAACAACCACAAACTAAATAACTAGTTTGTTCTTATTACAATTGTTCCCACTTAGTAATAATACTTACCCCAGAACCAGTGGTTGCCTAAACCAAATCCTATCATACTCGTTCAACTTACACTACACAACCTAGACAACACACCCACCAACAAGAACCATCACACCCCTCCGATCGAATCGGCTTGCTACTGGGCAAAACGTTCCAGGGCTACCTAGAAGATATCACCGACACTATTCGACCGAAAGCCAACAACTTCGCGCAAACCCGATTCCACGAGCCCCGGCCTGCCCAACACTCAAAACCACCCCTTGATCAACCTGTAGTACAAACCCGACTTGCCCCGAAGTACCAACAGACCCGCTCCCAACAAAACACGAACTCGATCGGGACTTCTCCCTCCCACCGTCGATCAAAACGGAGATATCCCACCCTTAAGCGGACTCGGAACGATAAAGAAAAGAAAACGGAAGAGGGACTGAGCGTCGGCTTACGGGGATTCGGTTAAGGCTGACTACTTCGCTATTTTCCAACGTCCAGCAAGGCGGGTGATCGACTGCAACGAGCGGCGATGAACGGTGTGAATGAATCTGCTCTTTCAACCAATGATGAGCGTATTAAGGGTGCACCAGCTCGGGAATTTATTAGGGTTTGGAATAGTTATGAATAAGGAGGAGGTTAAGGTATATAAATCTGTGTGGGTTGGCTTCTCGGATAAGAAAAGTACGGCTATTAGGATTGCCTTTTCATTTAAGTCAACTGATTGGCTAGGGTTAAGGTTATAATTAGAAATAATACTATTAAGTAAATTCTAGGGTTGTTTAGATCCAAGATATACATGAGATGCGAGGATTCTTTAAGATTGGCAATTAGTTTATTATTGTATTGGAATAATTATTATTATATTTTTTATTACATTTGTACTAGGTTAAATACCATAATTTATTGAAATAAGTAAAGTTTACTCGAAATGATCATTATACTCCTTGGGAAGCAAGAAATCTCATTTTTCGGCTTTAATAAAATGAAACGGAGTATTACATACTACCATGCTTAAAGAAAGTTTCGTCCCAAAACTTGAGAAGGAACAAAAAAAAAGAACGGATTATAACTAAATATACTAGAATTCTTTCAAGGTTCTACAAAATACCTCCTCCTAAAAAAACAGTTCGTCCTCGAACAGTCATTTCTACGCAACTACGAACTCAAAGTATGATTCCACACAATAAAGTACAAAGCAACTCCAAATCAACAATAACCGAAAGCAGTGTCATCAAATCCAACAAGCATAACTGAACGCGTAAGTCAATCAATATGACAGTGCAAGCAAAGAATCCCAATTCTGTCAAACCAACAAACAATCAAACAACCAAGCAAGTAAACAAGTAAATATCCTGATGTCTCGCAAACGAAATAAAGGTGCTAATGAACTAAACCATATTTATCAATAGGCGAACTAACAATCATAGTCAAACATTAGGTGGAGTAGGGGCACTTGGCTCTTCAACTCCCCTCATCTCAAATGCTCGGGATCGAGTGGCCCTCGAGTTGTTAGCTCCTACACTTCGGCCCCTATTCTGACCTAGTGTCTACTATGGCTGTTGTGGTGTGTGATGGGCTCCCTGGCTAATCGTCCCAGGTGATGACCCTTGCGAGGGCATTCTAGTCCTACAATAATTTCTGAACGTGCCCAGGCTTCCTACATGTAAAGCAATTCTTCACTAGTCTTGGACACTGAAGTCTTAGGTGCTTTGAACTTCCACGATTAAATCACTCTACCCAACCTTTATCAGCCCGACTCTGTTGGGACTGCTCCTGTCTCCCCGGAGATTGCTGGCTAAAACCATTTTGCTGGAACTGCCCGGTGCTACCATCTCGCTTGTAATCTGATGGGGTTGATACCCTTTGTCTTTTATTTCCACTAGCATGTGCATTCAATTGTTTCGTCCCCAAGGTGGACATAGAATAAGCTAAAGCAGAATCTTGAACCTCCCTCAAAGTCTTTAGCCGAAGTCCAGAAACGTATGCACGAAGTTGGGGTTGCAACCACTTCAGAAAGGTCGTAATCCGTAGGTCCTCTGTAGGGGCAGCATTAGGCACTTCTGCCAACTCTCGTTGAAACTTTTGTAAAGTCTCAGCTACTATAATATTCTCAGGCCCAACATCCCGAAAAGTAGTGTCACGAGCCATCCTCACAACATGGGGACAGTAGTAGTCCCGAATCTTACTTCGAAACTCCTCAAAAGTAACATCTGCCTGATGGTCGTGGGTCAGATACTCAGATCCCACCAATCGAAAGCATGTTCTTGCAACAGGCTCTACACTAGAGACATCCTCCTCTCTTCCGGTGCCTGAATAGAACCCAGAGTAGAGGCCACTCTCCTAAGCCACTGCTCAACATCAGTACCCAGGGCCCCTATGAAGTTCGACACTTTAATTTTCCTAAACTCCGCGAGCCATTTATCGGGCTGGAGCTCCGAACATCCTCTCCCCTGCTCCCCAAAGCAATCAACAATCACTAGCCTTGGAACTTGCGGCGCTCTCCCTGTTTGAACTTGTTGTGCAACAACCATGCCTGGTGTTCGTCCCTCTGACCCTTGACGGCCAGAAATAGCAGCATTCTGGTTAGGCATATCTCTTAGGCCTAACAGATCCTGTAGCAATCCCACAAAAGTAGCTCTAATAGCAGCATTCATCTCAGATGATAACTCGACTGGTGGCACCTTGGCTGGCCCACGAACCCCCATCTACCCTAGCATTGACCCCTTTTACAGGGAGTCCACCTGCGACGACAGATACATCTTCTTGAGGGTTATTCCCACCATGTCCATCACTTTCGGCAACCTTCTCTTGATGATGAACATTTTGCGGCTCTACTGGCTCAGCAATAGGAACCACTCCTCTACCCCGGCCCCTACCAAGGCCCCTTCCACGGACAACAATTCCTCTGGCTCTAGTCTAAGGGGTCATCTAAACGAAGAAAAGTGACCTACTGTTAGTGCTTGAATCTAACTTATTAAAACTTAAAACTGTTAAACTAATAGAGGTCCTGGTGATGACGGAGTCGCGACGTGTCAATTACCCACTAAATGCAAAATTCCTACCCCATTTTAAAATATTTGAAAGCATCGGTCGGTTTTTTTTTAAGTTGGACCTTGGGTACCTTCCTTTGTTCAGTTCCATGTGACCTTGTTGTCAACCTCACTTTGATACCAATTTGTAACACCCCGTCTTTCCACAGGGCGCTACTTAGTAGTAGACCTTACCAGGTACTACCATCGCCCATAGTCAATCACCATTAACGCCCATGTTCAATCACAATCATCGCCCATATTCAATCACCATCAACGCCCATATTGGCAATCATCTCCGTTCACAATCATCATCACCATCATCCCCCGTTCAAACACAAGCACGATTACAAACACAATCATCATAACAATAACAATTACAATCACAATTGCATGTATAATTCCAAACACAGTCACAATCGCAATCACAATCACAATTCTCATAAGCATACTCATAGTCACAATCAGATTAAGAAATTCTCATAAGCACAAAATAAAAGATCTTTAGTTAAAAATAATAAACAATGGGACTAATTCCCAAAACCAATTCTACACACATGACACCCAATCTAACAATAACTGAATTAAACCGAGCAAGTCGCAGAACGACTTACCTCAAGGTGTCTTGGTGAATGTAGATAGCTAACAATCCGAGCAAGAGAATCTCCCTAAGCATGTTAACGGTTAAACGTAAATTATCGGCCGACCAAAAACACTAGTATTAATTAACTACATGAATAAGACTAGCGTCAACTAAAGTCTATATCCTAGTACTATGTACTACCCATAAACGAAAGCAAGTCTAAAATAAAAGATTTAACTAAAAACAAAATGACTACTCATCTAGACAATGGATCGAACCTATCCTAACTAATTAATTTCTACCTTCTTGCTACACTAACCCCGATCACTATCTCACATACACCTTATCCTACCTATTCTCTAGTGAAAACAAAAACTAATTAACTCAGCCTAGATCTTAATTAATTCACGATTTCATTGAACCATCTAACTACACATAATAACAACCACTAACTAACTAACTAGTTTGTTCTTATTACAATTGTTCCCACTTAGTAATGATACTTGCCCCAGAACCAGTGGTTGCCTACACCAAATCCTATCATACCCGTTCAACTTACACTATAGAACCTAGCCAACACACCCACCAACAAGAACCATCACACCCCTCTGATCGAATCGGCTTGCTATTGGGCAAAACATTCCAGGGCTATCGAAAAGATATCATCGACACTACTCAACCGAAAGCCAACAGCTTCGAGCAAACCCGATTCCACGAGCCCCGGCCTGCCCAACACTCAAAACCTCCCCTTGATCAACATGTAGTACAAACCCGACTTGCCCCGAAGTGTAACACCCCCTTACTTACCCTGGAGGTATTACCGCCAGTAACCCCGATTAGGACTAAACCAGAGTTACCCAAGGCTTTAACCTGACAGAACTTACTAGAACAAGGTAAATGAAACCATTTAAAACCTAACAAAATTAAGTAAAACTTTACAGCGAAAAAGAGAATAAAAGGTCTTATACAAGCCTTAACTTAAAAAGAATTAGTAAATAAATAGAACAACCTTCTATTTAAACAAAATCTTCATCAAGTCTTCCTTAAGTTCTTATTTCTGAAACTCAGCTCCGCTTTCAAGTCGTTCAACCATGATCTTCACTCAAGTATAGCCATTGGAAACCTTTCTTCAACTTCTAGAGCTTCAAACCTCTGAATCCGCCTCTTGAATCAACTTCCAAGAAGAACCTGATGTGTCGTAAACCAACTGTGGACACCAGCCGACCATATAAAAGAAAAGAAGATGGACGGGTTAGTCTAATGAAAGACTAAGCAAGCGGAGAAACTAACTTGGTTCTTATGGTTGTAACTAAACATATTGGCATCCAAATCCGATTAGACTCGGATTATGATCCAACAGTTAGCAGTCTTATAGAGAATAAGAAGGAGACTTGTATACTCAAGAGGTAGGACACCACAGTTTGTGGTTCCTTTACGAAACATGAACAATTGTTGGGAACTTATATCAATCACATAACAATTTGAAATACCTCCATCGACTAATCAGATTGACCTAATCAAAGTTTGATTAAGAATCATTCATAGTCGGGAGCAAGAATGGTTATCGAATAGACTAACCATCCGGGTACATTAATGTGCCTAACACACTTATCTTATATTACTTTCCAAACTTTTTACAAACATGTTGGTAACTTTTAATCGGCTTAAACCACCAAGAATCCACATGTACATGTGACGTCAAGATGTGAGGGATTATTTCATCCATGATCATTGAGGAACAACTAGTACCAATTGCACTTAGCTAGAGTGCATAAACACCTCCTCCAGCGTTGAGCGAGGCATGAGTCATGACCCGAATATTGGGATATGATAGCGAACTAAACCTCCCAATATAGACTGTGTTATAAAGAGGTCATCGGAGACTCGACTCCTACCCCTGAAAAACTAACTTACTTCACAATAATGTCTCAGCGTGAGACAACATACAAGGTCACACATAACGGACCTAAATCCAGTTCTATCGCGAAACTGAATAAATAACATGGTCATTATTTCTAACAAATATAACGACCTATCATATTTTATTAAGCACACAAGTTGTTCCCAACACAAATATTAAATGGGATTCAATTCCTCATTTAATAACCATAATGCAAGAGAGAACCGTCCACTTGCCTTAGAAGGCGTGCTCAACGTCCTTAGCAATTCAACAATAATCTTTATCACCCTTCTGTCAAATATAACAAAAGGATTTCTCAACAACGAGCTCACGGAAACACTTCTTAGTTGTATACTCAAATTCTACAACTTCCTAATCGATAAACGATTTAATTTCCGAATATCGATATATAATAAATCCTTAGTTATCATGCTTTAAGGAGTCATCTTGGAGAAATTATAACTAATTATCCGCTTCACTTTTGAAACAATTTTCTAAATAAAAATTGTTCATTAGCAACAGTTCTTAAAGCTGACCAAATCTCGGATCAAACGGATTAACAACAAATCCCGAGTAATTATCCGAAGCCAATCGGTGTCAAAACTTGTATTCGCTATAACTGAAGATCCGGACGTCCGTTTCTCGAGCGGTTTGAACCTGTGAGACCGTATCAACGTCAAGATTATAAAAACCATAAATTTAATTAGCAAAGCGGAACCGAAAGGCCCTTACGGTGGCTCCGCAACCAACCCGCTAATTAATTTCGATCGTATATACCTTCACTTGAGCCCAAAGCTCGTTTGGCTCGATAGTGGCTCGATCCCCGAGCCCAAGGGTGGTCGAGTATTGTCCGGAGTCAGCCCTTGCGGTGAGTGGTGGTCGGAGGAGCTAGCGATCGTCGGCGACGTCGCTTGGCGAGGCAACAGCGATGAAGAATTCGAATCCTAGCTCTCCGAGTTTGTCGTTCCTCCTAATTCTCTCATGGTTCTGGTTTTTCACTTTTGCAGCAGCTCAACACTCATGGAAGAAGATGAGATGAAGGTGAAGATGGAGAGGTGGCAGGGGAAGGCATGGAAGAAGAAGATAGCCGATGGTGAAAGCTTCTTCCATCTGATACTGTCGTCGTTTTGTCCTGATTCGGCTCTGGTTCCTTTTTTTATGAGATGGAGTTGACAAAAAGTCCAACCTCATCTAACTCTCTCTCGGTTCCTTCCTAATTAAGAAAGAAAAGAGGCGGTTTACAAACAAAACCCGTCTCGGAACGGGACTCGCGTTAAAGCGGTAAAATTATGTACCTCGGGTGGAAAAACTTACTAAACGAAAAACGTCCCGTAAATTATGTAGACCAATAAAACCAATTTTCCTTGATTTTATCTTGCTACCTTCAATTTTTAAGGCTTCTGTTTCGTATTTTAAATCCTTTACAGTACATAATTAAGAAGACGGCTTATCCAATAAATATTCTTTTTCCACCGAAAAATCCTAGAATTCACACTGATCCATAAAATCATTTATTTGTGATTTTAGGATATCACCAAAAAATTTCTAGGATTTAATCTCCAACAAAAATATTGGATTAAGCGTTAAAACGGACAAAGAGGTTAAAAGGATATCCGAGAAAAATTCAAAAATATCCTCAAAAACCACAGTTATTACATGAAGTACCAACAGACCCGCTCCCAACAAAACACGAACTCGATCGGGAATCCTCCCTCTCACCGTCAATCGACACAACGATATCCCACCCTTAATCGGACTCGGAACAATGAAGAAAAGAAAACAGAAGAGGGACTAAGCTATTTTCCAGCGTCCAACAAGGCGGGTGATCGACTGCAGCGAGCGACGATGAACGGTGTGAATGAAGCTGCTCTTGCAATCGATGATGAGCGTACGAAGGGTGCACCATCTCGGGAATTTATTAGAAATAATACTATTAAGTAATTAAAATAAACTCTAGGGTTGTTTAGATCCAAGATATACATGAGATGCGAGGATTGTTTAAGATTGGCAATTAGTTTATTATTGGATTGGAATAATTATTATTACATTTTTTATAACATTTGTGCTAGGTTAAATACCATACTTTATTGAAATAAGTAAATTTTACTCGGATGATCATTATACTCCTTGCGAGGCAAGAAATCTCATTTTCCAGCTTTAATAAAATGAAACCGAGTATTAAAGTGTACATTTCTCACACAAGACAACAGGGATGCTATCAACAATCTTAGACATTGGATGTGTTTTTGGAGGTATACTAATTGGATTCATCTCTAACATGATTGAAGCTAAAGTGGTAACTCCTATCTTGTGCTTTTCACTATTAATCGTTGCACTCATAATGTACAACATATACGGTAGCCTTTCAATGCTCATGAACATTCTCTTATTGTTTGTATACGGGACATTTGTGAATGTGTTGTATGCACTTATAACAATTGTTTTTGCATCTGACCTTGGTCATTGTTGCTACAATTATTGATGGTCGGAATCGGTTCGGTTGGGGAAACGATAAGCATATTTTGGAAATTTATTTGATGGTCTATTTTATCTCAAATGGTAGAGCAATGTGTTTGTGCACATAGATGTGGGTTCAAATCCCACATAAGTTAATTCTATGTACAGTTTATATCATATTTCACATGTAGTATTTTGTGGTTCATGTATTTATACATTTATGTTCATAACAATTGTCATAAAGGTTCATAATATTTCTTCTTATAGTTCATAATAGTTGTTATTTTATTTTATGTCGTTTGGTTCATAACAATTGTCCATTTAATTCATGTTTTTGTAATTTTAGGTTCATCAAAATTAATCTTATGGTTCATGTGTTTTAAGTCATAATTATTATTATTTTCTTTCATGTCTTTTGGTTCATGGCAGTTGTTCTTTTGGTTTATGTTTTTGTAACCTTAGGTTCATAATTGTTTTTCTTATAGTTCATGTCTTTTATCATATGCATGATTTTGTCTCTTGTATGTTATGATTTGAGAGGCATATCAAAGGGTAATATATGATTTTACTCTCATACATAGCCTATGTCGGATTTGAACAAACATCATGTGTAATAAACACATTGCTCTTCCTTTTGAGCTAATAAGCTTTAAAAGTGATTTTGCACAAACACCACACAAAGTGTAACTCTAGAGTACACAACAAAAGAGTATGGCATTGTAAATCTAATCTTATTTGCCTAATTTACTCATATTTCAAACAACCAATTCCATTTGCAAAGCCATCTCTAGAGAATATAATAAATCAAGGACAATATATAATTTGAGTCAACAAGAACACATATGTCAGGAACTTTGAATGTCTCATCCATGACATCTTTGGTGAAAAGCTTGAAGTAGCATGAAGCTCGTTGTGGAGTTTGTGATGTCAAATCTTTTCCATGGCATCCTAGTTTTTGACAATATATACCATGCTCAAATCGTTAGATAGTAAAAGGATCCAGTGGCGGACCCAGAATTTTTTCGGGTGGGGGGGAGGGGGTAAAAGTAACTAATTAAATAATAAATTGTCTACTTATATTATGAACAAAAACAAATAAATAAAATATATATACATCCTAAATATATTGATTAATTTATAAAAATAAAATAATAATGTAGTAATATTTTCGTTAATTTTTAAAATTCACACTTATTTGGGTAACTTTATTTTCATATATAATATTTACAAGCAAATTGATTAATGTAAAAATATTAAATATCAATAAATTTAAAAAAATATTGATTTGTTCAAAAGAATATAAAATATTTAATAAAATATGGTATGAAATCCTCTAAATTTTCACAATTTTACCAAATAAAATATTTTTAGTTAAAAAAACTAATTAAGTTATTATTTTTAATAGAATAAAGCCAAACATATTGATAATAAAGATTTACTATTAAATAGGAAAACTAAATCTTTTTAACTAATTATTTTTATTCTTATTAACAAAAAGAAGAGATAAAAGTAAGCTTAATGAGTAAATATTCTTAATAACTAGTCCACAAAGAAAGAATGTTAGATAAATTAAAGGTTCAAAGGAAAATTAGGCCCAAAAAGAAAAAAGGTCCAAACGGAAAAAAAGGAGCTAGCACTGCTCGAACTCATGCCTCCAGATATGAAGGGGGGGGGGGGGGGGGGGGGCTTTACCACTGCAACATTTAAAGTTTCATAATAACTTAGCATTCTTTATGTATGATGTTCGTGTTTTTGGTATAGTTTTTAGTATGTTTTCTTAGTTTGTTAGGGCTAGTTTTGATAAGTTTAGGGTTAGTTTTGTGTGTTTTTGGATGGTTTTGCATATTTTGTGAAAAGTATGGAAGCTACTCCGTTTTGTGTCTTTTTGTAGGTAAAGCAAGGAAACGGTGCTTTTTGGAGCTGAATTTGGAGTGCTATGGTGAAGGACGGAAGAATACGAGATGAAGAAGTCGAAGTTCAAGCTTTTAGAGTTGAAGAGATGGAGAAGTCAAAATCTAGGCTCGTTAACGAGGCTGTGAAGGGTCGTTAACGAGGCTACGAGATAGAGTTTTTCGAGTGTTCGATTATATGACTACCGATCCTGTGCGGGAATTTATTTCTATGTCGGTAGAGTGTTTTTGATAAGTTTTTAGGGTTATTATGTTTTATTTTAAGTCTTGTTATCCTTTTGGGTTTTATTTCTATCTTTTTAGAATAGGTTTTTATCTTTTAGGAAAGATTTTATCTTATATCCTTATTTATTTAGATAGCTTTGTTAGTATAAATACTCTTCCTTATAGCCTAGAGAAGGGGTGGCAAGTAGAGAAAACAGGAAGAGCCGAGAAAGAGAGAGAGGAGTCGGAACGAGATCGAGCCACGGTGGACGAGAGTTACCGAGGTCGTTAATCACGAGTTTCGATTCGGTTTTGTTTGTTTTTTCGGTTTCTTTTGGATTCTGTAAGACGATATTTTCTTATTAATTTGAAGTAGTCGATTTGTTTTCAATGTTTTCCTTCATAGAAGTTGTTTATTTCATAATTATGAGTAGTGAGTAGTTTTTTTATCTAGGGTCGGGGTTGAAACCCGTTATAGTTATGCATGGTTTGATGAGTAAGATGATGTGTTGAATGCCTTATATCTATTTTTGAGATTGCTTGTTGTGTTTATACCTAGATGAAAGTCAAGGTAATTTGAGTCTTAACTTGATCGAGAGAGAAAGTTATAAACTTGAAGGTTGATATTGTTTGAATACGAAAGTTTCAAGCTTTAGATCCAAAACAAGTGATTGAGTGGATTAATTTATGAGAGTAGATTAATTTACTTACTGGTCAATGAAAGTTGATGAATTTATCTATTTAAAGGCGCGATCTTTATCTTCTTACAAGTTTATATGCATGACTATGTTGTGGTGACCCTTGTCCTAGATCTTTGTTTTTATTTGAATTCTCTTAGATCGTATTCGTTACTAGGTTTGTAGCCTCGGTACCGAAACTGTTTTAGGTTGTTAGTAGTCTACGCTGGTTCGTTAACGACCCTGACAAAGTCGTTAATGAGGTTGGGCATGTGTGTGTGATTGTGTTGTTTTATTTGTTTTATCTTCGTTTAGTAGTTCGATAAACAAACAGCCTTGCTTCTCGTGGAACGATCGTGACTCCCCTATACTCAGCATGGTCTTGACTTATAAATTTATTTGTTGTCCAGAGTAAAGGCCCGTCAACATATATCTACAGACCCAAGCGGGGGCGGCTGCCCCAACAAGCCTCCCCTGGGTCTGCCACTGAAAGGATCTACATTCAATAATTAAATCAAAATCTGACATGGAAAGCATCATAGTTCAAAACAAAAAACTCTAAACAAGCTATTGACAAAAACACAACTTAGAAACACCAGATTGTGAACCAATAAGAGCTCTTAGGAAGAGCAACCTAACATTATATCAATGCTTTAGAATTGATTCTATGTTGTGATATTGTCGATTGTTCATGCATAATATTCCATATCTATGAAATAACATGCCACAAATGTGGCCTTGAATCTTTAATTACATCAATATACTTTAGAAGCAACATATTAGGATGACCTAATCTTGATGAACAACCTAAAATAAGAAAAGGGAAAAAATTAAGCTATTTTAGAAGCAACATGGAACACATAATGAACAATACAAATGTGCAAATACGGGTGTTCTTTTAGTTCACAAATATTGTCATTGTGGTTCATAACATTACATGGTAAGGTTCATTGAAAATGACAATGCGGTTCATGTAAATTAATGCACTAGATGTGTTAAGACATTTTATCAAACACACGGTGTGCAATTAAGCAAGCATACAAAAACCACTCTATTTTCAATCGAATTCTTCAAATTACAATGCAAAAAACATACAAAGATCTTTATTTTACAACCTCTATCAATTATATGGTTCTCTTCACCAAAAGACATGAACAACGAAGTGAGAACAGAGCTAAAAAAACCCCAACTCAAAGAGCCCCCAAATCGAAAAATTCCCAAATTGAAACTAAAACCATACAAACGCAAAAAATTACCTAGATCGATGAAGAAAGAAGTGGGAAAGATTTCAAAACTCCAATTCAATCCAATTGAAGCAAGCACGTTAATGGAATGACAAGAGATTAACGACGCAAATTCGGTACTATATATATGGAGGGGGGATATGTATACAACAGATCTAATTTATGGTGAAAATGACCAAAATACCCCTTTGAGAAAAAAAAACAATAAAGGATGTACGCCCCTTTTACAGCTAGGATTGTCAAAACTTGACACGACCGGAGAGACCCACCCGACCGGCTCGACTCCGAACCCGACCCGACACCTGAAAAGAATAAAAAATTGTATACTCGAGACATGTTTGACCCGAATTCGAAAAAAACCGAACATGAATTAACCCGAAACCGATTATACCCGAATGAACTAGACGAATGCAACCCGATATCCCATGCTACCCAACCCGAAGTCATCCGAAAATCCGAATTTACCCGACCCTAAACCATCCGAAAATCCGAAGTTACCGACCCGAAGCCATCCGAAAATCTGAAGTTATCCGACCCGAAATCATCCGAAAATTACATTATTTTTTAAAATATTAATAATAGTGAATATTTATTATAATTATGTTTTTAATTTAAACTAGTTGTACCCTTCGTACCATGTACGACTACGATTCGACACCATGTATAACTACGATTCGATATTTTATACACATTATAAATAGAATATTAATAAATCAAAATATAATATAAAATATAATATAAGTAATTTATTGCTCATATTACCTATTTTTATTATTTTTAAACATTATAAGTATTTATTATTATTTTTATTATAAAAGAATATATATATATATATAAATAAGTTTGTGAAAAGATATCATGGTAAAAGATAAAAGATATTTATACTTATTTTAAAATATTTTAAATTTGTTATCTTTAATTTTAAATATTTCTATAAGGAAGTTTTCAAAAGATATCATAACTATAACCTAAACCGGAGGTTAAAAAAATTATTAAACGACACATGTCACTTTTAGATTGGACCACACCACTCTTTTATTTAAAAATAATCTTTGGCAAAATAATCTTTTATTTTTGGATATGATAAATATGAAGATTATAGGATACAAAATCCCATTATTAAATAATCTTTTATTTTTGGATATGATAGATATGAAGATCATTAAGATATTTTTTTTATTCTATGATACAAATGCTAGAATATTTATTTTATTTTTAGATCGAATCATTTTTTATTTAAAAAACTACCAATGATCTATCTATCTATCTATAGACTTGAGATCAAATGAGAATTATCCTTATCCTATAAAATGAGAACAAATCTCAGCCTTTAATTTTGTGAGATTAAAGGCCTAGATGATGCCACGCTCTTCCTTTTTTTTTTTTAGAACTTGAGGGGTATTTTCGTCACTTTACTGTATTTTATATTTAATTTTAATTTTCAACCTAATTTTCTATAGATGTTCACGATGTTCACCATCTCACGATTCTATCTCTTCAATCTCACCATTGCTCTTCGATCTCCATTGTACTCTTGATCTCCCTTGTGCTTTTGATCGAAATTCTCCTTCAATCCCCTATTCATTAATGGATTTAGGTATGATTTTCATTGATTTAGGTTTTTCAATCTATGTTCATGGTTTTTTACTTTTTATGGATTTATGTAAGATTTTTCCTCTTTGTTCATGAATTTTGGTGAAAAGAGCCATAGAATTGATAGAAATTGCAAAATAAAGGTTTCTTTGAATTTCAATTTGAAGGATTTGATTAGAAATAGAAGTTGATTTTGTATGCTTACTTGATTGCCCACCAAGTGTTTGATAAAATGCCTAAACTTTTATTTTCCTCTAAAAACCCAAAATCTTGATTGATTGCATGATTTCTTGAATGTTGGATGAACTTATGGCTATTTGTTGTTTGTTGCACATTCATTAGCTGGGTTTTGTTGATAAAACGTAAACCCTCTAGTGAATTCCCGTTATGTTTTTTACATGAACCGCATTATGATTTTCAATGAACCTTATAGTGTAATATTATGAACCATAATGACAATATTTGCGAACCAAAAAAATGGTTTTTTTCACATTTTTATTGCCCAATATGTGTTCTATGTTTCTTATAAATTAACTTAAATTTTTCCTTTTTTTTTATTGTAGGTTGTCCATCAAGTTCCGGTCATCCTAACTTGTCTCATTCGAATAATGATGCTAATATTGATGGAGTTTCATTGAAGGGTCTTGACAATGATGAGAATGTTGATGAAGTTCCATTAGATGATCCTGATGAAGCTAGTGATGTCTACATTTTTTACTTATCATAAGATTGTTCTTATTTCATTCCCAAGATTAACATTAAAGTTCCAGTTCTCTATTTGTCTTTTTAGTAATTGTTATGTGTTTTGGAGATTAAGTTGTTTATTTTTTATGTTACTTTGTGTTTGATAAAAACACTTTGTTACATTGTAATTGCTTTTATGGTTGTTTTCGACTTCACATCGAACTCAATGAGCCGAATGCCTTCTTTACAAATTTTATGCATTTTCTGTTAAATGAACTGCTTATTTAAAATTCATGCACCTTCATGTTGAAGACTATGAACCTTCATGTTGAACACTATGAACTTTCATGTTGAACACTATGAACTTTCATGTTGAACACAATGAATCGCGTAATTAATACTCGTAAAACAGATTTCAAAGTCTAAAATGTTCTTACCCATCACTGTAAAATACACAATTTAAATTAACGTGACAGATTATGCCATTTATATCACCGAAAGATCAACATCGAGCAAAAACCATTAGATATTCATTTTATTTGTCAGCGAGATGAGATAATGAAATGCTAGCACATGTAATGTTATTGAAAAAACATTTAAGCCATTGAGCAAAACGAGCCTATGCATTCAACAGAATGCACCATATGCAACAAGCAATCAAGGATCAATCTTTTACATTGTTTTCTCAAAATGGATCATTTTCATTGCTTAGCACCTGTAGTGATTTCCACTGCTTCCAGTTATCTATTGTAATAACAATGTAATTTAAAATCATAATTAGTATTCAATCAACCTACAAGTATAAATTGAAATAACAAGTACACTTAAAAACATATGAATCAAACTTTAATATACTATGAACCAAAAGAAAAAATGTCATGAACCAAACTTTAATATACTATGAACCAAAAGAACAAATATCATGAACCAAAATTACAACTAGTAGTAGTATGACTTAAAAGACATGAACTGTAAGATGAGCTATTATGAACCAAACTTTAATGCACTATGAACCAAAAGAACAAATGTCATGAACCAAAATTACAACTAGTATGACTTAAAAGACATGAACTGTAAGATGAACTATTATGAACCCGAGCTTACAAAATCATGAACCCAAAGAAGAATTATAATGAACCAAAATATATAAAACGTTTATAAAATTAGCCTATGTGAGATTTGAACCCACATCTATGTGTACATACACATTGCTCTACCATTTGAGCTAATAGGCTATCAAAATTGAACCCACGTCTATATGCACATACATTAATTAGCATCATGAACAGACAATCCCCTCCGATGAAAGGCAAAATTTAGACCACCAAATTTCCTCAGATGATGGTGCCAAGCCTACTCATAATGTGTTTGAACTTTGAACGCCAAATAACGACCAATTTGGCATTGAATTGTCATGCGGTCCCACCTTTGGTCATAATGAATCGATTTTTAAATCCTCTTCATTTTATGACGCTCGTGAAGAAGTGAATCCTCATCATGTGCCTCATAGGTTGACTTTTGAGGACGATTTGTTGGGCTCGTATCCAAATCTTTTCTGGTCTGGTGGCCATTCTTTTACTGAGAATTCGCGCTCCAACACTTGAGTTTCTTGCTTTGGTGTATATTTTCTATAACTATTTGGCTTGTGATGGAGTTAAATTTGTAGAAACAAAATTCAATTGAGAAGTGCGAGTTTAAACCGATCAAATTTGGAGAAGAATTTGTAGACTTTGACGAGGAGAAGATATGTCGTCCGTTCTGATTCTCTCTGTTCCTTCCTAGGGTTGTTTGAAAGGGAGAAGAGTTTGGGGGAGAATGAGGGGTATTTTTGGAACACTCTAATTTTTTTTTCTAAATTACACTCCGTGCCATTGTGTTAATGAATCAGCTTTTTCTCTCTTTTAATCTTCAACGTTGATTTATATATTCCAATGGCTATTCTTTGTTCTCATTTCTCATTATAAGCCTTATTCTCACTAGAACTCCCCTCTCTATCTATAACTATATATTAAAGCTATAACTTTTCGAGTCACCAGAACGATTCTGGTCCCACTTCATATTTAAAAAATTAATTTTTATTTCTATTATAATAACTTCTTTCTATTAAATACTTTTTTAACTATATTTAGAAAATTAAATTTTATTTCTATCTTTCTATTAAATACTTTTTTAACTATTTAAATTTATCTCTAATATCAAACAAATATCTATTTAGTATAATAATATCTTTTGAAAGCTTCCTTACATAAGTATTTAAAATTAAATGTAAAATATTTTAAAATTTTAAAATAAGTATAAATCTGTTAGCATATATCTTTTGACGAATTTATTTATAGATATATATTGATTTTCTTTTATAAAAAATTAATGATAAATATTTATATTGTTTAAAATTAATAAAAAATAGATAATAAAATATTTAATAGATATATTAAAATATTTGATAATCTCTAAATTTATGTACATAAAAAGTAATAAAATATGAATAATATAATATTTGATTAAACAAATTATACATTCTACGATCAATAAATTACTTATTTAAAGTTTATATTATATTTTTATTTATTAATGCCTATTTATAATGTCTATAAAATAGCGAATCATAGTGTACATGGTACGACGGGTACAACTAGTTTATGTAATATTTCTTTTAAAAATTGAAATTTGATTTAAAAAAGATAGAAATTTTTAGTATCTTTTAAAAGATCGCCCATTATCTATTTATGTAGAATTTCTTTTAAAAACGAATTATGATTAAAAAATTGATAAAAACTTTGCTTAAATCAAAATTTGGTAAAATATTTATTTAAAAATATAATTTTTATAAAAAATATATGAATCTAAATTGCTCTTATAGTTAAATGAATATTTACATTATCTTTTCCTTTTATATATATTTATGGAAAATATTTATTAAAATAGAATTTTGAAAGAAAAAGATAGACATTTACATTATGTCTTACAAGATTGACAATTAAATGATTAAATTAAAATTTGACAAAAATAATTAACTTTTACATTTTCTCATAAAAGATAGACATTTCATAATACAAAAAAAATCCATTTAAATTATATTAGTTTTGATTCTATATTTTTCTAAGAAAAAAAATCCATAATACAAAATTTTTTAATTTTTAACAATATATTTATTTTATTTATATTTAATAAAACCCGTACAAGGTACGGGCTCTTACACTAGTTGTTATACTAAATAGATATTTGTTTGATGTTAAAGATAGATTTAAATAGTTAAAGCAGAATTTAATAGGAAAAAAGTTAAAATATTAGGAATAAAAATTAATTTTGTAAATATGAGGTGGAGCCATAATCGTTCCGGTGGCTCGAAAAGATATATATTTAATATATAGTTATAGATTTTACATTAAATATTTAAACTAGAGTAGCTAAAATAAGAAAATCATCATTCGATATATGGTCTCAATCAAAATTCGGCTCACCCGAAATCCGATTAACCCAAAGTCCGGCCAAACTCGACATCTGATTCACCCAAAATCAGAAAAACTCGAAACCCGACTCACCCGAAATTCGACTAAATTCGAAATCTGACTAAACCCAAAAACCGACTTATCCGAAATCTAATTGGATCGAAAACCGAATAACCCGATCGAAATTGACACGAAAACCCGACTATGGTCGATTAATTGAGCACCCGACCCGAAATGATCCAACCCAATTTGACCCGATTATCAAAATATCCGAATTCGACCCGAATCTGAATATACCCGAACACGACCCGAACCACCCGATTGACACCCCTTACTCACCGCCCTTGATCTCTTAAATCTAACGCACCACATTTGTTTGCAATTTTTTGTTCTCATCCTGATCCTACCAAGTCCAATGACCCTTATTGTAACTGGGTGGGATGATCGGAACTGAGAAGCTCTCTTTCACCTCCACTTACTACTGCCTTCCAGGCTGTCCGCCTGTCATCCCCTCCTACATCAAATCATCGTCACCCTCACTTCACATCTTCCTTCTCTTTTGACTGAAAACCCTAATCATCAACATTTCCGATTCCCCCTTCCATCTGCTTCTTCGCTTTGATAGATTAGGGAGTAGAACAAGGCCCCGCCAACCATAATGACGTGCCTTTGAATTTTTTGGGTGCCTGAAAATTTCAAATCCCTAGGGTTCCAATTCCCCCATCTTTTTATTTTTTGAATTTTTTCTTCACCAACTCTGTCGCTTCCGCGTTGGAACCGGTGACTGCTGAGCGGTTTTTCTTCTGCGATTTCTCTCTTCCGTAGTTCGATTTGATCCGATCCGATTTGATTAGTCGGAATTCGGAATCAATCTGGCGCTTCCATGGGTTCGAAGCCGTGGCTGCAGCCAGCTCCGACTTACGCGCCGCTAGAGGGATTTTGGGACACCGACGATGACGCGCCCGGCCCTCGCTGTGGCCACACTCTCACCGCCGTCGCAGCCACCAAGTCTCAAGGCCCGCGTCTCATCCTTTTCGGCGGCGCCACCGCTATTGAGGATGGCGCCACTACCTCCGCTCCCGGCATCCGTAAATTGCTCAATCTCCTTGTTTCTTATTGCTCGATTTCGAAAACAATGAACGAATCTTCTTTGCTTCGTGTTGTTTATCTGGTGATTTTTGTTTGCCCTGTGCTGTAGGGTTGGCTGGTGTGACCAATTCTGTTCATTCATATGATGTTCTCACTAGAAAATGGACCAGGTACTCACATATAATCTTATCTTCTATGAAATGCTCTATTGCTGGATGTGTCTGCTACTTCGGAGCTTATTGTTTAACTTTATTCTTTCGATTTTTTTTTGGCTTAAATTTGTTTATTTTACTTGTATTTAACTTGTGCAGAATCAGACCAGCTGGGGACCCACCATCCCCCAGGGCAGCACATGCTGCCGGTGCAGTGGGGACTATGGTTGTGTTTCAGGTGACTGATTGATGGTTGAAGCAACTTTGTTAAAAAATTATGAGATTTGGATTTGGTGAAAATTATGTTTTTTATGCTGAGGAGTGGTGTTTGCGTTTTGTTGGTAGGGTGGGATTGGGCCTGCTGGGCACTCGACAGATGATCTCTATGTACTTGACTTGACAAACGACAAGTACAAGTGGCACAGGTGATTTTTTTCTATTTGAGAATGAGTGATGTGTGCTATTTTGGCACCGTGTTATTATGTTCGTTTTCTGTTTCCGTTTCTGTGAGAAGTGAAGGCAACTTTGTTTCGTAAAAATCTATAATCAGAAGGCATCGGGATGATTTTACCTTTTAAGTCCTAATAAGGTTTAGTTTTTCTCATGTGATTGCAGAGTGGTGGTTCAAGGACAGGGTCCTGGTCCTAGATATGGTCACGTGATGGACTTGGTTGCCCAAAGATACCTGGTTACTGTCAGTGGAAATGATGGTGAGCAAATATATACTAATAGTAATGCCATTTCCATTTGGGTGTATTGCTATTGATTGGTCAATAAATCCTTATTTTTCTATCTGCACATAGTTTAGTTGGTCTGGGTAGAACTTGGGTAGTAGATTTATTATTTTTAAACTGCAGTTTTCTCCTTGCGCTTCCTTTCTATATGTAGGGTAATACTTGGGGTATCTCTTTTACGTGAGGATTATGTGTAGATAATATTTGGACGAATGAAATAGTACTATATCTTCTGTCATAATTACTTATAAGCCTATAAGGTTATATGCACTCAATGTTGACTCCATTCCAATGTTAGATATTGATAGTGTAAATCTCTTTTTATACATGTTTGTATTATATGCATAAATATTTAATGTTCTTTTATGATCCAAACAAATCTATGAATAAGCACAGCTTTTTGCTTAAAAGGAGTAATGCCGGGCTCACTTCAATAGGTCTGAATCTAGTATCAATTCTTATTAGGTTTTTGTTCTGTAATTGATGTTAGTAGTAACCGTTATTTTGCTTTTACATAACATTATTTATCCTTTACTTGTCATTTTCTGTTATCTCATAGTTATATAACCATACCATATGTTATGTAATTATATGTAGTGTTTATTTATCAAGAAATACTTCATTATTGAATTTCATGTACTGGTTATACAACCATATGCATTTTACAGTGTATAATGTGATCATTCCTTAATCCTTGTAGTAGATGAATCACAATAGAATTACTGCATGCTGTTCTTACAACTTAGTTTACTGCAAATTAGATTTCAATATCACAATATGTTAGTTTTACAACTTATTTTACTGCAAATTATATTTTCAATATCATAACATGTTAGTTTTCTGCAAATTTGATTTCAATATCAACTTCCATTGCATTTTCAATACATATATACACTCATTGTTACTCAGTATATTATAAAATAATTACTGTTCTATGATAGATTTAAATATGTATTAGGACAAAAAAAAACACATTTTAAGAAGTATGCAATTTGTGTCCAAAGAAGCGTGCGCTTCTCACCATTGCTTCTTTGTGCTTCATGTTTTTTTCACTTGAAAAAAGATTACTTGTTATCTATTGATTGTTTATGTATGTTGTTTAAAAATAGAAGTCAAACTCTTACATAATCACATGATTCTGTCAGGAAGAAGGGTTCTTTCAGATGCTTGGGCATTGGATACTGCTCAAAAACCTTATGCGTGGCAAAAACTGAATCCTGAAGGTGATAGACCTTCTGCTAGAATGTGAGTTTGTACTTTCAAAACCATCTCGTTAAATTTAGTTTTCTAGCAGGAAAATTTTATGTATAAATTAGTTCTAGAAATATGCACTTGATTTCTGTTGGGGCTCTCCTCAGATCTTTTTTGCTTAATGCTTATTACTATTTGTTTGTTAAGAAATGAACAGATTCAGAATGTCATTTAAGGTCTAAAATGGTCTTTCTTGTTACCTAATGGCTGGGGAAATGATGACATAGAGAATGAAGTTTTCAATATGATCATTTAACATAATTCTTTCACAACTGCCCATTCTTGCCAATACAATGGAGCTTAAAATATCCCATGCTTTTTCCCCCCTACCAATTTTAAGTTATTCAGATTGTTGTTCTTTTGTTGTTTGGAGTATCTCCTTTATATCAAGGATTCCATTTTGAGTAACAGATTCAAAATTATTTGGGCTGACCTGTGCCATATTTTGCTCGAAATTGTATAATTGAAGCAGACTAATTGGCTAGCAAATCTTTCTGACATATTGCAAAAGCATACATCTTTCTTAACTCTTCTACTTTATGATGAAGTTTAGATGAATTGACAAGGAGAATCTGTCTGACATTCCTTACAGGTATGCAACTGCCAGTGCCCGCTCAGATGGCATGCTTCTACTTTGTGGTGGAAGAGACACATCGGGCATGGTATGCTGTATTTCTTTGGATGCAGAGTTCCATTATTTGCTATAATGATCAGTGCTTTAATTTGCACTATTTATGCAATTTTTTAAAATTATGGTTTTGTCTATGATTAGTAAGAAAAGCTATAAATTATAGATCCTTTCAAATTTTAAATGGACTAATCAGAGTTGGGTTGTCTTGTTTGTTAACTTACTAATCGAATTAGCTTCAGTACCCAGGTTGAACTTCTCCATATTATTTTATAAATATCTTCTTCATTTAAATAAATTGTCCATTTAGTTGTATAATTATTTTTTATTTGAAATGTCAAAAATTATTAGAGGGAGAAAATGTTCGAAGAGGAGTGAAGGGTAAATGTTTTCTTTTATTTGGCGGAGGAAGCAGTGGGAAATTTCTGACTAATTATATTCTCACTAAAATTTATGATTGTTAAAGAGGATCACATTTAGGGCCCATTTGGTTTCAACCTATGGATACGAAAAATGTTAAGGAAACGATTTTAATTCACTTTGATGTCATCATGCATTAATCAAAATTTCCATCTTGACTCTTGGTCCTACTTTTTGCTAGTATAGTGGGGGGCAGGAAGGAATGATTACATCATTTTGAAACCTGTGTTGAGAATGGAATAATTTAATCAAAGTAGACTGCGAGGCATGATCCAAATTAATGAATGATGACACAAAATTGGACTAGATTAGTTTCCTCTCCCTTTCCTTCCATTTCAATATGTGGAACCAAACAGGGGCTAGTCCAAACTCTGAATTTCACAAATCTTGCAGGTGGCAAAAGAAAAGTACTAAAAAGCAATGTGCATTCCGGAGGATGTTGAAAAAATTGTTCTTGTTAAAAAATCTTAAATACAGGAAACAAAAAGGAAAAAAAGAAACAAATTGAGAAGTAAAATTGCTAGAAATAATCCTCCTCCCCCTTCCTGTCTCTTGGATTTCTTACCCAGCTGAACCCCTAAGCTTCTATCTCCCCTTTTACATCCACAATATGAGGCTGCAATTCTGCAAACCCCCTCTCTCTAACATAATTGTTTTTGTAATTCAAACTTGCCAAGGAGCCTTTTTTATTTGTACTATGGAACCCTCTATACATAAGTAATAATATAAAACTCAGTGTAATCTTGCCCACACTGGGTCTGGGGGGGGGGTCGAGGTGTACATGCCTTATCCCGAACAAGTTGAGAGGGTGTTTTGACTGACCCAGGGAAGAAAAAAAGCAAAGCACAAAAGGCACCCAAATCACAACCCAGAGCATACAAACACACAGAAAGCACAAAAGGCACCCAAATCCAATCCTAAAACCCAACAACAAGACATGCACAAATCAATATAAAGCCCAACAACAAGACACATCACTAATATGAAACCCTTTTATTTAAACTACTACTGACTGTGAATTAATAAATCCCTAGTCACTGCCAGTCCTAACAGCGCTCCATCACAGACAAAATGTCCAGCATGCTTCCTTTAGTCTCCATTCCTAGGCAGAGCTAACTTCTACCCTCTTCTTAAACAAATATTCATTCCCATGATTATGGTAGTATTTTTACATATCATGTACCACAAAAATATACTTCTAATTTGGAAAAGCAAAAGCTTACATAGGACCAAATATGTTTAAAAACATCAAATCAATTTGACGAGGAGAAAATCCAATATCATATTTTGCTTTTGATTTGATTTTAAAACTAAAATTTGCACAAGCATTACCAGATTACCTTTTCACTAATGATTTACGTCGTGATGATGCATATACAGCCACTAGCTGATGCTTATGGGCTTCTCATGCATAGAAATGGAAAATGGGAGTGGACTCTTGCTCCTGGGGTATCTCCTTCACCAAGATACCAGCATGCTTCAGTAAGTATGCTACTTTCTATACATTGTAAATGCATTTTCTAATAAGAACTTTATACCTTTTGGCCATAACTATGTTATTGTTTCCCTTTGACAACGACTAGAAATTTTACTTCTGGATGTCAGTGCCCAGTCCACTGAGGTAATGCTGTTTCTCATTAGGTGTTTGTAGGTGCAAGATTGCATGTCCTAGGAGGTGTTCTTCGTGGAGGACGTGCAGTTGAAGGTGAAGCAGCTGTAGCAGGTACTCTGTAACCACGTGTCATAATTCTGTATCGTTTATATATTGAAGACTTGGTAATGACTTTGTTATGACATTTCTATGAAGTTTTGGACACTGCTGCTGGAGTTTGGCTGGACAGAAATGGGCTAATAACTTCTTCTAAAAGTAGCAAGGGCCATAGTGAACATGATTCTGCTTTGGAGCTCATGCAACGCTGTCGACATGCTGCAGCATCAGTTGGTAATCAGATATTTGTATATGGTGGTCTTAGAGGAGGTAAAACATTAATTGTTTTATTTTGGATTTCCTGTAATGATGTACTGTTAAATATTCTCCCAAACAAAATAAAATTTCTGTGCATTTCCCTGTTGAATTTTACACCAAAGATTGTTATGCTGTCTACATTTTTCCTGTGCAGATATATTGCTTGGTGATCTTCTAGTGGCAGAAAATTCACCATTGAATTCCAATCCAAGCAGTACAATGGCATCTGATAAGATCTCCAGTATGACTAGCTCTAGATCAAATCAATATAATTCAAATCCCCAACCTCCAAAACAATCTCTTGAGGGTGTATCAGAAAGTCCATCTGGTGGTATAAGGTAGTAGTACGTTATAGTTCTTATTTTTGCCTTTGGTTTGAGGAAATTTATCGCATTGTTATATTTTTCATTGGTGCTGAACTGTCTAGTGTGGAGAAGAGGTCTTCAAGCAAGCTAGTTGAGTTGTCTGCTGCTGAGGCTGAGGCAGTTCGTCCTGTTTGGCAAGCTGTTCAGGCTGCATCATATTCTCCACCACTTGAAGCTTCATCTGTATCAGATGACAGGACACAAGCTGTCAATACTAGTTCAGTTGGGAACAATATTGAGCCTGATGTTCGCCTGCATCCTAGAGCAGTATGATTTTCAACCTACTTATAATTGTTTTGTCACTTCACGCAAAACTGATAGTCCCATTATCTTGGTTCGTCTTTATTTTTTTTTCAATATTTGTCAGAGGAAATATAAGTTCATGCTTACTGAAAGAGTTCATCATTTCCTTTATGCCATCTCTTATGAGGCAGAAATTCTACCTCTCATATTGAGCTAATAGGAGCATAATTTGACCGTAATCATCTTATTGACTTTACCACTCTTTCTCCATTTATTGTCACTATTTCTTTCTTGAAAAAATAGCAGTTTTTTTTGTGCCTCATTTGTTCTATGTGGTTACCTTGGTGATTTTAACATTTTGTAAGACTTGCAGTTGCTATAAAATACTTGCCTAGTGATAATGGCCTTGCAAATTATACCTTCGCTTCAAGTAGTTTTTGATGAGAACAATCTGTCCATAAAGCATTTAAACATTCAAAGTTTTGAAATGACTTTCTTTTTGACACAGGTTGTTGTTGCTAAAGAGGCTGTAGGGAACTTAGGTGGGATGGTAAGGCAGCTGTCCCTGGATCAGTTCGAAAATGAGAGTAGAAGAATGATGCCTGTGAACAATGACATTTCGTATACTTCCAAGAAGTACACTAGACAGAAGTCTCCCCAGGGCTTGCATAAAAAGGCAGGACCTTTATGATTATTCTCCCCAATCTCTTCAGTTAGATATTAAATATTGTTGTTTTTCATGCAGGTGATCTCTCATTTGCTCCGACCAAGGAATTGGAAAGCTCCATCAAATAGGAAATTCTTCTTAGATTCGTATGAGGTCGGTGAGCTATGTCATGCAGCAGAGCAGATCTTTATGAACGAGTCTTCAGTTCTCCAATTGAAGGCTCCAATCAAAGTGTTTGGTGATCTCCATGGGCAATTTGGTGATTTGATGCGCCTTTTTGATGAATACGGATTTCCCTCTACAGCTGGTGACATTACGTAAGTGCTTCTGAACAAGGAAAATGTAGAATCATTTTAATTTCTTTTTCAGTACTATTATGTGACCAATTTGAGCCTAGATAAACATTTTAGCTACTTTTATAAGCTTGATTAGCTCCTCTGCAAGGATAAGCATCTTGAATGTTTTTTTTTCACACCGTAAACTTCTCTATTTTCTTTTTTTCACACCGTAAACCCAAACAAATCACCCGTCATCCGCGGGTTATTCGGGTGATCTGTTCACTCGTCAAACTTCTCTATTTTCTTTTTTTCGTTGTCTGTAAGGATACACTTAATACTACTAATTACAAAAAACATATAAAGATAACGATTTTATAAGTAAATTGTTAATACACTATTAATAAACGAAAGCACAAAATCATAAAACATATCAATACACTATAATTTAACGGAAACACAAATCCATAATTCCATAAAATCAATATTCATGTAAATAAACTGGAATAGAGGCTGAGGCCTGAATTAGAGGAGTTTAGGTTAGGATGGGATTATATGTATATAAGTTTAAAGCGGGTTAAAGGGTGGTTCGAGTTAAATGGGTGACGAGTCGGGTGATGGGTTGGGTTATTCGGGTGACAAACTCTCACCCTTATCCGGCCCGTCATCTGAATCACCCGTCACCTGCTTTGTTTGGGTTTTCGCCAGTTTATTTGGTCGGGTTAATCGGTTGGGTCGGTCAACTGCGAATAATTGCCAGCCCTACACTTAAGTTGTAATATTCTTTCCAAGTATGATGTTGATGGCTTGGCTATGAAATAAATTTAAAGCAGCTTTTAAATAAATCTGGAAGCTGTAGCTAGATAAGGCTCTATACAGGTGTTGTGTGAGAAGCTTGATGTCAAATTTGAGCAAATAAAATAAAAGAAAGCTTCATTGCCTTTTTGCATAACTCTATATTGGAGTTGACCTTCCCTCAATGGCCCAAGAAATGATGTAGAAAAGAAATGCGACCACTGTTTTTATTCTCCTTCGATAACATATCTAGGTTTATCAAGTATTACTGAATGCATTCTGAATAATATATTTGTTTTCTATACGTATATATTTTCTAAACTGTTAAACCAGGCCGGGGATTACATTAACACCAACCTTGTGGAGATTTTACTCTAAATATTGTTTTTGAATAGGACAATTAACATGGTGATTCTTGTAAGAATGGGAACAGGAAAGCCAATTTGTAGTATTTTTCATTTTCCTGGCTGACAATAAGCCAATAATTCTTTCTCGAGTCTAGGTTGGTCCAACCTTCTCAACGGAGGGTTGTAAATGGCATTACCTATACACAGTTTACTTGATGCTACTGCAGAATGTTATTATTACATAAAGTATTAAACTATATTTGGCCTAAAATTCACCTCTTCTACCACAAAATCAAATAGAGAAAAAAAATGAAAGTAAAACATTTTAGCAAGAACTTATGATCTGATGCCCATTCTTATTTTAGGTCCCCTACTGAAATTTGCCTGGAGTGGTTCAACTAAAGCGAAGACATGCAAAGACTTAATTGGTCTGAATACGGATTTCCTTTTCATTGCTGTCTATTTGCTATCTTATTTTAGCTTGCTCAGAAACATCTATTGGTTGATAATAGTCCACTTTTAAATTGGTTTGTGAATCTTGTGGTTTGTGATGTGATGATTTTTGTTTTAAGTCATTTTATTCTGGCTTCAGGTATATTGACTATCTCTTTCTGGGTGATTATGTTGATCGAGGCCAGCATAGCTTGGAAACCATTGCTTTACTACTTGCTCTCAAGGCAAGATTGTACTATAAGAATACCATGATTGGAAGTTCTCTTCAATGATCATTTGCTTTCTAATTGGCTGTATAACTATATGTTTTTATGTGTGTTACAGATTGAATATCCTGAAAATGTTCATTTGATACGTGGAAACCATGAAGCTGCTGACATTAATGCTCTCTTTGGATTTCGTCTTGAATGCATAGAGAGAATGGTAATTTGTCACTTTCTGTTATGTTTATAATGCTCTAGTTACAAAATGCTGATGGACTGGATCTTTCAGGGTGAAAATGACGGGATATGGGCATGGACACGTTTCAACCAACTTTTCAATTATCTTCCACTCGCTGCCCTTATTGACAAGAAAATCATCTGTATGCATGGTGGAATAGGAAGGTCTATACATACTGTGGAACAGATAGAGAAGCTCGAGAGACCCATAACAATGGATGCCGGATCTATAGTCCTCATGGACCTTTTATGGTAATAATAAAACATAATGTCCATGCTCTGTCGTAGGTTCAATTTTGCTATTTGCAGTGATCTGACTTTGTTTTTAATTTATAGGTCTGATCCTACAGAAAATGACAGTATTGAGGGTTTGAGACCTAATGCCAGAGGGCCAGGTCTGGTCACATTCGGGGTATGAATCATGTCAACCTCTTGTTTCGAAACAGTTTTGTAACATTTCCTATTCTTGATATTAAACTTTCCATAAATGGTTCTTTGATGTCATAATTGTTCTCGTTAAGCACTAAATTAATATATAAACATATTCCTATCTTCCAAGATAGCTAGAAAACTAGATTTATAAATCTAGTATACTTGCAGAGAGATAGGAATTCATATGGCTGCAGCAAGACACCACTTGTGCTGTGGGCCAAAAATTTTCTTCCATCTGTTTCTGGTTGGCCACATTGAATTCACTGACTTTCTCCAAACATTGAAGAACACTGTAGTATTTTGGTCTTGTTGCTAAATCTTAGCTCCACTGTATTTCCAGCCTGATAGAGTTGCAGACTTCTGCAAGAAAAACAAATTGCAGCTCATAATAAGAGCCCACGAATGTGTGATGGATGGTTTTGAGCGCTTTGCTCACGGGCAGCTCATAACCCTTTTTTCTGCTACAAATTATTGTGGTAAGCCAAAGCAATGTTCAGCTTACCAAATTATTATTATTTTCCTTTCTGTTTTTTTAATGTCCAAGTGGATTCATGTCTGCCCCACAGGAACGGCAAACAATGCTGGAGCCATACTGGTGATTGGAAGAGGTCTGGTAGTGGTTCCTAAATTAATCCATCCTCTCCCCCCGCCTGTGCAGTCGCCGGAGACTTCCCCTGAACGCATCATTGATGAAACTTGGATGCAGGTATTAATGATATATTTTTATATGGATATATCATTGTTGCTTATGTAGTTGTAGGCTTGTAGCTGAAGAATTTAGCCCAACAAGTCAGAACATATGAAACTAAAAGAACTTGGAATGCTCAAGTATACTTAATGCTTTTGTATACTTGTTAAGCATACAAAAACACCATTTTTCACTTCTGACCCAGTATTCTGCTTGATTTACTGCAACTGTAACGCCCATGAACTATATCAGAATCCTGGGCGATGATGTTGATGTTGTTGTTGTTGTTGTTGTTGTTGTGTGGCTTTATGGTCAGCATGATACAGATAACTAAGGGCTTATTTGGTTTAGCTTTGAGTTTTTATTTTGTCAAAAAGTAATAATCAGATTTTTGGAAAGACCCTTTTCTGGTATTCAGTTTTTAGCTTAATAGTTTTGAGAAAATGGTGGTGTACATTGATACAATTATTTTGATCCGTAGGAAAATAAAAATACTGCAATACTAAAAACTGGAAACTCGAAGTTAAACCAAACAAGTTGTAATGTATTTGGTCTTCATGTCGATTGGCTTTAACATGCATCTCAAACAAAGAGTCAAGTGTTTGATGTTGTTGGTGATCTTTGTTTCTAACAGGAGCTCAATATTCAGAGGCCACCAACACCAACCCGTGGTCGCCCTCAGCCAGATCATGACCGGAGCTCACTTGCATACATATGAGAATCTCTGGTTTACTACTACTCTGTCTTTGATGGGTGTTGTTACATCCTTGTGTGGGATTTCATGCTCCGGGTTGCTGTCAGAAGGTCCTCTTACTTCAAGTTCAAGAGAGTGGAGCATCGTCGATTTGTACATGTAAGCTCAAGTATGGTGTAAACTATAAGAGATTTTAGCAGCCCTTGTGATGCCAAAGGCATGGAAATTATGCAAGTTTTGTAACATAGATAATTTAGATCTTATACATTTGTGTATACCATATGTCATGTAATTCTTATAGAGCCTTCTGCTTCTCATTGTGATTTGCGGTGTGATGGGGTGAGTTTAATAGTGTTGTTGAACCATGTTTGGTTTCTTTCTTTCTGTTGGTTGAATAGATGTGCCTTGTTTGTTGTGTTTGATTACAGTAAAATGAAATGTTTGGTAATTTTCCTTGTTTGATAATTGATAGGGATGAAAGTAACCCTCACAACTGAACGACGATCAGCAATATGGAATTATTCCATTCCCAACATGGTTTCTTGAAATACGAAATCATATTTTGGCTGTTGTTTTGTTATGGAGTCTTTTGTTGCAATAGATTAAACAAAAGCATATGATTTTTTACTTACCTTTTTTTACGGAACTTCGTCTCCTTCAAATCTCACCTTGAACAACATTCCAAGAGCAAAAAAATTTGCAACTCTTTATGTATCTGTTCAAGCTAATGATGAACTGATTTGTCCTGTTCAGATCAGAAAATCAAAGGAAAAACCATCCATACGCTATTAGAGCAAAAAAAAAAAAAAATTACCAAACAGATGTAGAACCTGTGAAAGAAGTGATAGCATACTAAGGGTAAGCAAATGTGAATAAAAATTTTCAAACGGTGATGCAACACTTGAATGAAAAATTATACCTTTGATGATACAAAGATAAATTGGCATATGAATTAAAAGCAACATCATTTCCTCTAAAAAATAACCAAGATCAATTATAACCAAGTAAATTATTAGGAGTGTGCATTTGTCCAAATTGAAATGTGTCAATTTCATTAGAGGCCGGTTCAGGTGCGAATGGGCGCTCATGTGCGAAATAAGAAAGAACAAGAGCCGTTGGATCAAGAAAAATCAAAGACGCTGATCATTTCACTTAAAAAAAGGGAAAAACGGTACGAGTGAATTTTTGGCGAATTATTCGCGTATTTTTGAAAAAAATGGAAATAGGACACGCGCCCAGATTGTTCATTGAAAATGTGGATTTGTTCATCAGTACTGTGGATTTGTTTATGAATACTATGGATTTGTTCATCAACAATGTGGATTTGTTCATCAACACTTTGGCATATTTGTTCATTGGTTTTGACATATTTGTTCATCGGTTTGTGCATATTTGTTCATTAGTAACATCAATTTGTTCATTGGTTTATGCATATTTGTTCATTGATACACGCATATTTTTTCATTGTTATATTCGTATTTGTTCATTGGTTTTGGCATATTTGTTCATCAGTTTGTGCATATTTGTTCATTGATTTATGCATATTTGTTCATTGCCTTTTCATATAATTGTTCATTGCTAAATGCATGTTTGTTCATTAGTAACCTCTTAGCATACACCATATTATTGCAAAGTCGGATTCTTTATCTATTATTCTTTGTATTCAAGTTTTAAAATCAAACTTATCTTGTTTAGGTACTACATTGAGCACTTCATTCGTATTGACAAGTTAGCCTTAAAGCACTTCATTTGTATTATCCTTTGCATTCAAGATAGCCTTAAAAGCACAAAATAAATACAAAAAATACACAAATAGATAGTCCTAAATGTACAAGTTGATATATTAATAGTCCTAAATGTACAAATTGATGGTATTGACACATAAACATAAGTATATTTCTATTCACAAATACGATATATCAATGAACAAACAAGGTTATATCAATGTACAAATAGAAGTATATCAATGAACAAATATGGGTATATCAATGAACAAATAATGGTTTATCAATGAACAAACAAGCTTATATCAATGAACAAATAGTAGTGTATAAATGAACAAATAGTGGTATATCGAAACTAATTATATGTGAATCGAAAACTATATAATATTGTATTCATACCCATAAATAAGGTTAAAAAATAAAAATAAAAATAAAAAAAGTTCAAAATCGATGAACATTGTTATCAAAAACTCGATGCACAAATAGTTAGTATTGATGAACAATTGGTCAATATTGATGAACAAATCGCTAGTTTTGATGAACAAATTGGGCGCGTCTCATAAAAACGTATTTTTCGAAAAATTCGAGAATAATACGGGAAAAATTCGTCCGTGCCGTATTTTATTGAAAAATACGTGAATAATACGGGAAAAATTCGTCCGTGCCGTATTTTATTTTTTTTAATGAATGTTTAATCAGGGACGATTTTTTGGAAGGAACGAACGAGATTTATTCTCAATTCTCACCTGGGCGCCCATTCGCACGGAACTCTTCCCCATTTCATTATATACATCATTTTCTCTTATATTAGAATGTCAAAAAAAGAAATTTTGAATAAATAAAAATTCAAGCTATTAGTTACCAACCGTAAGCTTTGTAGGAAGTTCTATGACACGATTTATTCAAGGCAGAGGGTGATTTCACAAGTCAAATCTTGTATGAAAATTTTCAAGCTTCTCAATTTATGATTCTTTGAACTCTAAATTGAAATTCCCCATAGTTACACGAATTCACATAAAATTCTCTCAAATATATTACCGAGTAGATATTTATGATATAAAAAACCAAAATAAGAACCACAATTGACATCGTGATTTTCATCTCACTTAAACACTTCAATTTCATAAGATCGATATATATTTCTTAATCTTAAATAAACCAAATTGGTTGAGATGACATCAACAAAATTTCATAAGATGAGCATATTTCAAAAATGGAAAGATGAGATACCTTAATCTTGCAATGCGATGCTTGCTTCCTCTTCCTGATCCATTTACTTTTCCTCGTACGATTTTCACTATTTTCTGGATCATTAGTGATGAAACTCGAAATAAACCGTTCGCTAAAAGACAAGAGACGGGATTATTATATTCGATTGTGCGAACACTTGCTTCTTTATTTATGACTTTCTTTACAACGATGTTGCAAGATTACGAAGTTACAAGCCAACGAGGTTACAAACCAACGAGATTACAAACACTTGAAGTTTACACCCTAGACCCCCTACGGTTGTCCGAGATCTCGGCCTAACAATGTTCGAGATCTCTTAATTGCTAGATAATTCTAAGTATCGCTTGTTCGACCTCTTAAACGAGGTTGATTTTACGGGACGACGTTGATGACTCGCGAGATTGGGCAGCGGAGTCTTTTGATGTGAATGAGAGTGAGGTGTAGGCGGCTTCCGGGATGGTGTAGCGAGGTCTTTGATGTGAGCAGAAACTTTGTGAGACTTGAAGTCTTTTTGTGGACTTCACTTGTTTGTAGCGAGGCCTTTTAACGATGTTTCGATCACGTCGATCTTCAACGAGCAAGATAGTTCTTGAGTTCAAGATGTTTTTCGACCCCTTTTCCATATGAGGTTCTCCTCTATTTATAGAGGATTGGGGAGTCGAGTTTTGATTATTGTCCGATGTGGGACACCCGAGATCAAGGGCTTTGATTTGTCTGGAGGCGAGGCAGCTTGTGATTGGCTCGGGAGAGTGGCGCTAGCTGAGTGGTTCTGGTGGGCGGGTGTGTCGGTAGAGTCGGTTACGAGGTGTGGACCTCGTTCCAAGGTTTCGGAAGACCTCGCGGGGGTAGGAATTTTGTTAAAATAAAAGGTGGGTGTGGTAGTGGGCCCCAGGATCATCCTCGGGAGGCCCGCCGGGTCTGTATGTTCTTCGTACCCCGGGCCCACTTCTTACTTTACTATTTTGAGCATCATCACAACCCCATGGCCTGGGGATCTCGCCCCGAGGGCCGCAGGGCATAAGTTCTCAAAGATCACGGGGTACGAGGTTTTAAAAAGGTGGGTAGGCATTTTGCGAGGTTTCAAGGGTTCCGAGGTTCATGGCGGGCATCTTGCGAAGCCCTCTTTTTGCGAGGCTCTACACTTAGCTTTTTTTGTTTGCAGGGGTGAAGCTTTTATGGGCTTGCTCTTCATGTCTTGCTTAATGGGCCGTTCAGGCGGGACAGGCCCAATAAGCCTCTCTGGGCAGGGGGGCCAAGCCTGCTCTTTATAAGGGCGTATTTCGCACGCTTCCCTTCCATCTTTTCTCTCAACATTTTCGCCCTCTCTCTTCGCCTTTTCGGTTTCTTGCTAGCGGTTCTCCAGACGGTTGCCGACGAACCTCCGCCACCTTCCAGTTGTGCCATCGCTCCTTCTACGCCGATTCTAAGTAAGTAAGTGTCTGTTCCCCTTCCTCTCGCTTTTGGGTGTTTTTTGCTTTCGATTTTCCCTTTCTGTTCTGTTCCCTGGAGGGGCGATGGCGTATTGCCTGGCATTTTGCTCCGGTGTCACGACAGCGAAACAACGGTGGTGAGGTCGGCGTGAATGTATGCGCGCTTTCCTCGCCATTTTTCTTTGCTCTTTTCTTTTTTATTCTTGCTCGGCTTTGTGCCCTAGCGGGCAAAGGTCGTTTCTTGGTGTTTCGCGCCAGCGTCATGGTGGCGGGATGGTGGGGTGAGGGTGGCGACCGCCATGCACTCGAACCCTCGCCCTCCAACCGACGGCCGGGTCTCTGCGCTTTCTTTCGGCAGTTTTGAATTTTGAGACCCTCGGAAACCCAAACGTCTCGACGGCTGATTGATGGGACGTTAGGGTCTCCGCCGCTGCTTTCCACCGCTGTACTCCATTTCTCCTTCTCTTTCATCTTTTTGGCACTTCGACTTCTCTATCGTCGTCCTATCTTGTCAGAGTAGCCCCTAGGGTGCCACGTGGCTTTTCGTCTCTTATGACCTCGAATTCTCTTTCTTCCAGACGCTGTCATGACCTCGTCTTGTTCTCCCTTTTGTTGTCGTAACCTCGCGTTCTCTTCCCTTCGAGGTATGACCTCGCATTGTTTTTCCTTGGTTATTTTGTCCGATGTCTCAACACTTCTTTCTTTTTCCAGGTGTTAGCCTTCCGCGGCCTGGACATCGTTCTTTTCATGCCTAGGAGAGCCTCTGTGAGCCCCCCGCCTGGCTTCGCTTTTAAAGTTCAAGAGGGTTTTTACGAGGAGGTTTCGGAGTCCGTGGGAAGCGTAGAACCTAGTGATTCCCAGAACCCGAGGTCCCCTTTGCTGGTTTTCAGCGACCCTTCTTCAAGTGACTCCAAGGTTTCCATCAATTCGCGCTTCTCCCGACTTCGCGCGTCGTCGGGTGTTGAAATGGCTTCGTCTTCCACCCCAGATGAGGTCGTTACTGACTTGGTGGCGAGGTCAGGTGTGGACACGGCCTCGACCCCCACCCCCTATGTGCCTCCGAGCTTTCCTGCGGCGTATATTACTAACGCCGTGTCTCGTGTCCCGCCTGTTCTTGAAGAGCGGATCCCCAAGACCCCGGGTTCTCCCAAGGACTACCTGTCCGGAGGAGTGGCCACCGAGCTCAAGCGTGAAGACCTTGAAAAGATTGCCAAGGACTTCGCTTGGACCGAGGGAGTTGAGTTGGCTCTTCCCGAAGAGGGGGGCTGCTCCTTGGCGTCCTACGAAAGGTGCGCGGTCGTGCACCTCTTCAGTCTTCAAGCGGGTTTCAGGCTACCTCTGGCCCCGCATATTGTGGACTACTTGTGGGCCATGCGGATCTGTCCCGCGCAGTTGTTCCCGAACGCTTGGCGGCTGTTGTGCGCCTACACGATTCGTAGTCATGAACTTGGGGACGGGCCAAATCTTGATAACTTGTCGGCTTTATTCCTAGCGAGGAGGGAACCTCGGTCCTGCCTCATCAATCTTAGCATGCCGAACATCAAAATCACCATGGCTCCCTCGAACGTCGGGACGTGGAAGCCGAATTGGTTTTTGGTCCGAGACCCCACCGGGAGATATCTCAACTTTCCCGTGGTGCCGGACACCTTTGTTCGGTGCGTGTGCCCGCATACGATTGATGAGCTTAAGGCACTTAAGGCCTGATACGCCACAGCGAGTTAGGCACCGTACCAAGTGTATCTCTCTCAGGACCAGCTTGAGCGGGCCGGCCTGAGTCTCAGCCTCCCCCCTAGCGAGGGCAAAGAGGGTACTTAACCTTTTTTCTCCTTTTCCCTTCTTTTTTATTATACTTTTTGCTTGCCTTTACTGCTGGCTAGGTAGCGAGATTTTGGCCCCCTTGCTAGATTTATTGTGTTTTGACGTCGTCTTTGGGACGCGAGGTTTGAGGTCTCGTCCGTCCGTGTTGTTTTCTCTTTTTATCTAAATTGTTACTCTCCCTTGCTTTTTTGACAGTGGACCTATTTGGCGCTCTCACCACGAAGTCGCAGGGCAAAAGGCTTGTGACTTCTTCCTCCAACGCTCCGAGACCCCAAAGCCAACAGGGGGTTGTCATAAAGGAGCCGACCTCGCAAGCGAGGCCGCCCACCCCCCAACCGACGTCGATACCCCCGCCACCTAAAACGTCCGGGGGAAAGACCTCTGAGGGGGCCCCGCCGAAGGGGGACGTTTCGAGGACGTCCGGGGAGAAAACCTCCGAGGTGCCCCCGCCCAAGAGGGACGTCGCAAAGACGTCGTCCCAGACTTCGCGGGGGTCCGGCGACGGAGCTGGGCAAAAAAGGAAGGGCGTGGAGTCCCCTCGGGGGGAGAAGAAGAAGAAACATCGGGCGGACGGACAACGAGGTTCGTCGGTGGGGGATGTCATCCCCTACTTTAATTTTGAGGGGCGGGTTATGGACGCCGTTGGTCCTTCGCCCGCCAAGTTTCATTGCCCTGGCCCGGTTAGGGGCGCTCCGGTGAAGTGGGGCCGGGAGGAGTGGAAGGAGGAGGTCGCGTGGGCCAATAACCTCACAGACACGGCCCTTGATGACGAGGCTGCTAGGTATTCGGCTATGGTAAGTTTTACTCTTACGAACTTTGCTTCTGTTTTGGGTTCCGTGCCTACATTCATACTTCTTACTCTCTTCAATTGTTTTTGCGAATTCGCAGCATACCTTCTTCGATAATTACAACCGCAGTCGCATCAACCTCGCCCATTCGCGGATGGAGAAGATGGAGGCGGCACTTAAAGCCCGCGTGGAGGAATGCGAGAAGCAAGCGAGGGAGCTTGCTGCGGCTGAGAAGCGAGCTAGAGCCGCGGAGGTCGCGGTGAGGGATGAGGTCAAGGCAACTGCGAAGGCGAAGGAGGGGGAGGCAAAGGCAAGGGAGGGGGAAAGAAAGGCGAAGGAGGTGGCGAGCAAGGCGAAGGAGGTGGCTGTCAACTTGCAGAGCGAGAATGAGGAGCTTCGGGCTAAGCTCTCCGCTGAGCATCAATTTTTCAAGGAGAAGGAAGCGGAGCTCTCGAAGGCCGAGGATGAGATCACCGACCTTCGACATCGTATCGTCGAGCTCAACGAGGAGGTGGAGGCTGCGGGTCCCAAATACGTGGACTCGGAAGAGTACAAGGCGACGATGGTGGAAAGCGTAAGGAAGATGTTCCACCAGGCCGTTCGCATGGGCGTTAAGCAGGCGGTGGCCAAGTATAAGCACATCGATCCCCGCATTGTCTTCTTCAACCCCAACTACGAGGAGACTATGGGGGAAGAGACCGGGGAGGAGCCCGAGGGGGAATGTGAGTTCTTTCTCAATGCGGACGGGACCGTGGTAAGCGAGGTTCCTCCCGTGGTGAACCTCGTCGAGGAAGACCCGGAGGTTGTTGTTACGGGCCCTCTGCCCGCGGCAGACGCACCTAGCTCCCAGCCATCTGCCACGTCAGCCCCTGTCCCAGAGGCTCCCAAAGCGACTGTCGACTTCGCCGCCGAGGCCTCGAAGAGTTAAAGTTGCTGGTGAATGATAAAAAAATTTTATTTTGCTGGGGGCCCCTGCGGGGCTTGTAATTCAAACGTCTCGGCCCTTGTGGCCTTTATTTTGGCGGCCCTGCGGGGTCTGTAATTAAACACCTGGGCCCTCGTGGCCCACCTTTTTATATCATTTTCCTTTTCTCATGATTGTTTGTTTGTTCTTGCTTATTTGCATATGCTCGCCCATATTCATCCAACCCCATGGTTCGAGTGTCACAATTATTGTGGTACTCGGGCCACATCGGGTGTTTCTAATTCTGCATCAAGATCATGAGCTTCACTCGGATCTTCACAAGAATTCGCCGAGGTCTCGAGCCTTGCTCGGACTTCGCACAATAATTTCGCCGAGGTCATGAGCCCTACTCGGACCTCGCATATTCTGTTCGACTTTCTCCAATCCCAAGCGGGAAGCGAGGGGTGGTCTAACTTTCCAAACAAGATTTTCCAACCCCAAGCGGGAAGCGTGGGGTGGACTGATCGAGATTCTCCAACCCCAAGCGGGAAGCGAGGTTTGGATTAATCGAGATTCTCCAACACCAAGCGGGAAGCGAGGTTTGGACTTAACGAGATTCTCCAACCCCAAGCAGGAAGCGAGGTTTGGACTTAACGAGATTCTCCAACCCCAAGCGGGAAGCGAGGGGTGGATTAATCGAGATTCTCCAACACTAAGCGGGAAGCGAGGTTTGGACTTAACGAGATTCTCCAACCCCAATCGGGAAGCGAGGTTTGGACTTAACGAGATTCTCCAACACCAAGCGGGAAGCGACGTTTGGACTTAACGAGATTCTCCAACCCCAAGCGGGAAGCGAGGGGTGGACTTAACGAGATTCTCCAACACCAAGCGGGAAGCGAGGTTTGGACTTAACGAGATTCTCCAACCCCAAGCGGGAAGCGAGGGGTGAATTTAACGAGATTCTCCAACCCCAAGCGGGAAGCGAGGGGTGGACTTATCGAGATTCTCCAACACCAAGCGGGAAGCGAGGTTTGGACTTAACGAGATTCTCCAACCCCAAGCGGGAAGCGAGGGGTGGGCTTAACGAGATTCTCCAACACCAAGCGGGAAGCGAGGTTTGGACTTAACGTAATTCTCCAACACCAAGCGGGAAGCGAGGTTTGGACTTAACGAGATTCTCCAACCCCAAGCGGGAAGTGAGGGGTGGACTTAACGAGATTCTCCAACCCCAAGCGGGAAGCGAGGGGTGGACTTAACGAGATTCTCCAACCCCAAGCGGGAAGCGAGGGGTGGACTTAACGAGATTCTCCAACACCAAGCGGGAAGAGAGGTTTTTCAATCGGTCGACGTTCCACGTCTTGCTCAGGGTACGCCCCTCATTGTCTTTGAGCTTAAAAGCTCCGGGAGCGACCTCCTCGCCGAGGATGTATGGCCCCTCCCAGTTGGGGTCCAGTTTGCCACCTTCGGTTTGCCTCAAGACGAGGTTACCTGTGGCCAGGAATCGAGGTCTCACCTTCTTGTTGTGGTAGACGGCCACGTGGCGCTTATATTCCCTGGAGCGAAGGTCGGCCACTTCGCGTAGCTCGTCACGGAAGAGCAACTCGACCCTGAGATTGGCCTCGTTCTCCTTTTCATCGAAATCAAACACCCTTGCCGACGGGACCAAGGTTTCTACCGGGACTAGGGCTTCCGCCCCGTAGGTTAGGGCGAAAGGCGTTTCTCCGGTTGCGCGGCGCGCGGTGGTGCGGTACGTCCATAAGACGAGTGGGAGGAGCTCTGCCCAACGACCTTGGGCCATGCCCAACCGTTTCTTTAGATCGGACAGGATGCGGGCATTGACGTTCTCTACCTGGCCGTTGGATTGAGGATGGGCCACGGAGGAGAACTTGAGGGTTATGCCCAGGTCTGAGCAGAATGTCCGGGTCTCTTCGCAATCAAATTGGGGGCCATGGTCGGTCATGATGGTCATGGGAACGCCGAAACGGCAGACGAGGTTCTTCCACAGAAAGTCGCAGACCTTAGTCCCCGTGATCTTCGTCATTGCTTGTGCCTCAACCCACTTTGTGAAGTAGTCGACAATGACCAGGATATACCGCACCTGACCAGCAGCCTTGGGGAAGGGGCCGAGGATGTCCATCCCCCACATCGCGAAGGGGCATGGCGTGTGGATGGAGCGGCGCTGCGAGGTCGGGGCGTGCAAGAGGTTACCGTGCTTCTGACATCCGTCACATCGCTGGACATAGGCCCTTGCGTCTTGCTGGAGGGTGGGCCACAAGTACCCCAAGTGGGCGATCTTATGCGAAAGGGTTCGCCACCCTGGGTGGCCGCCACAGACCCTTTCATGGGCCTCATAAAGGATGTGCTCCGTAGCTTCGGTTGGGACGCACAATAGGTTGGGCTCAGCATAGCCTCAAAGGTAGCCACCTACGACGCAATACCGCACCGCCTGCATTTTCCTCTTCCTGGCCTGTGCGGGGTCCTCTGGGAGGACACCGCTCTCCACATACCGTGTTATCGGGATCCTCCAATCCCCCGCGGTGACAGATAGAACCTCGCTGTTCACACTCCGCGAGAGTTTTCTTTCTATCATCACGCGGTTCCCCACTTCAAGGGGGGAGGGCGGATCCTAACCTCGCAAGTGCATCTGCTTTGGTGTTCGAGGTTCGCGGGATGGACTCAACCACGAAGGTTTCCAGGCACGATACCAAGGCTTTGACCTTTTCACGGTATGCGGGCAGGAACCCCGTTCTAGTGTCATACTGACCGTTGAGTTGGCGCGCCACCAGCTCGGAGTCGGTGTAGACCCTGATTTTCCGGGCACCACTATGGAGCGCCATCTCGATCCCGGCAATCATGGCCTCATACTCGGCCTCGTTATTGGTGGCTTCTAAGGCGAAGTTAAGGGAATACTCCGTCTCGATCGAGGGCCCAACGAGGAATACGCCGGCCCCACCACCGGCGTCACATCGTGAGCCGTCAACGAACACCTTCCATTCTTCCGAGCTCGTTTCTGTCTCAGGGAAGGTGACCTCCACCATGAAGTCAGCGAGGGCCTGCCCCTTCATGGCGGTCCTTGGGAGGTAGCTAATGTCGAACTCGGAGAGCTCGACTGCCCACTTCGTCATTCGCCCGGAGAGGGCGGGCTGGTGGAGGATTTGTCGAACTGGGAGGTCAGACAGGACCTGAATGGGGTGCGCATGGAAGTAAGGGCATAGTCGCCTTGCGGCGGTCACAACCGCCAGCGCCATCTTCTCTGCTGGGGAATAGCGCTGCTCCGCGGGCTGGGGCAAACGACTCACGAAGTAAACTGGGTGCGTGGCCTTTCTGGTTAGCACCGCGCTGACCGTCTCGGGGCTGACGGCCACATAAAGTTGCAAGTCTTCGCCCGCCAACGGGGGCGACAGTGTGGGGAGCTTCGACAGGAAGGTCTTTAGCTCAGAGAAAGCGAGCTCAAGCCTCTCATCCTACACGAACTTGTCATTCTGCTTGAGAGCTGCGAAAAAAGGGCAGGGACCTCTCCGCCAAGCGGGAGCAAAACCTCCCCAGGTAGTTGACGGCACCGTTGAGCCGTTGCACCTCGATGCGAGACCGTGGTGACCTCATTGAAAGGATCGACTCGACCTTGTCAGGGTTTACGTCGATGCCGCGCTCGCTAATCATAAAGCCTAGAAATTTTCCTGATGACACGCCGAAGATGCACTTCTCGGGGTTCAGGCTGAGACGGTTGTGCCTTAGAGTGGCGAAGACCTCAGCGAGGTCGACCAGATGCTCCTCAGGGGTCTTGCTCCGAACAACAATATCGTCGACATAAGCCGACACGTTCCGTCCGAGATGGTTCTTAAAGACGCGGTCGACGAGGCGTTGAAAGGTGGCCCTCGCGTTCTTCAGCCCAAACGGCATGACTTTGTAGCAATAAGTGCCTCGCTAGGTGATGAAGGATGTTTCCTCCGCTTCTCGCGGATTCATCAAGACTTGATTGTACCCCGAGTATGCGTTGAGGAAGCTTAAAACCTCGTGACCTGCGGTTGAGTCAACGAGCTCGTCGATCAAGGGCAAGGGGTAACTGTCTTTGGGACAGGCTTTGTTGAGGTCCTTGAAATCGATGCACATCCTCCACTTCCCGCTGGCTTTTTTGACAAGCACGACGTTGGACAACCACCGTGGGTATTGAACCTCGCGTATGAACCCCGCAGCCAGCAATTTTGCCACCTCGTCATTTGCGGCGCTCGCCCTTTCTTCATTCATTTTTCTTCGTCGCTGCACCACGGGGCGAGTGGTGACATCGACGTTCAAAGAGTGTTGGGCCACGATCCGCGGGACACCTCGGAGATCCTTTGCAGTCCAAGCGAACACGTCGCGGGACCCGACGAGCAAGGCTTCTAGCGACGTTGCTGACACCCCCAAGAGGCATTCTCCGAGGTAGATCTTCTCAGACTCGCTCTCGAAAGGGGATATCACCCTTCTTTCTAGCTCTGGAGTGGGGACCGTGAAATCCCGGACTTCGAGGTCGGCCTCGCCGGGAGATTCCACCATGAACACCGGGCACTTTTGTTTTGCAGAGGTCACGTAGCAAACACGACCTTCCTCCTAATTGCCTTTTACCTCTCCAACCCTGCCATCGACGGGGAACTTCATCTTCAGGTGATAGATAGAAACTACCGCCATGAACTTCATCTGGGAGACCCTCCCAATGATTGCATTCCACACTGAAGGCAGGCGTACCACCATGAACTCCACCATCTCGGTCCTCTTGGTGAATCTGGTGCCTAGCGTCATCCAGAGGTCGATGAGACCTGCCACGTCGACTTCGTCCCCCGAGAAGGAGGTGAGTTTCCCAGCGTAGGGCTTCAAGGATGTCTCGGAGATGCCCAATTGCTTGAACGCGCCATAGTACATGATGTCCACGGAGGATCCCGTGTCTACCAGTACTCGCTTTACCATCTTCGAGCCCATTTGAGCGTGTACCACCAAGGGGTCGGAGTGTGGCATGTGAAGCCCCTCAGCATCTTCGTATGAGAAGGACAAACCTACGTGGGCCCGCGAGGTTTGTGCGAAGCTAAATACCGAGGGCTCATGATGGCTTTCCCTCGCGTATCTCTTCCTCTCTGCCTGGCTTGACCCAGCCGGCGATGGTCCACCCGAGATGGTATGGATATACCCATCGGGTGCCGTCGCTTGTCCAGACCGGGCCTACTTCGCTGGCGCCTGCTGCTCGACGTTATTGTTGTTGTTGGCCTGAGCGTGACTTGGGCCTTGCGGCACGGTGTTGGCTCCTGACGCGGGGTTGGCGCGGCCCTTTTCATTCGGGTTGTACGCAGGACCTCCCTTGCCTCGGTAACCCCGCGGTTTCCCGCCAAAGCATTTCCAACCTCCGCCGCCGCCTCCACAGGTTGTTGTTGTTGTTCGGGTTGTTATTGTTATTTCTGTTGTTGTTGGTGTTGTTGTTGGTGTTGTTGTTGTTGAGGTTATGTGCCTGCGTCACATACGCATCGCGCGCAGCCGGCCCGACCACTTTTGCCTTCCCCTTGGCCTCGGTGACGATCTCTTTGTCAATTCTTGGTCGCGAGCTCTGGTTGGCGGCATCTTCGGCGTACACTTGGGCCGTGATCCGGGCGCACAGGCTTTCGTACGTTGCCGAATTTTTCAAGAAAATGCGGTTCTTGAAATCCCGATGCGCAGGTTGCCCATGAGGTTGTCGCGCACCGACGACTCGTCGACGTGCGCGATTTTCACCACCGCGGTTGTGAACCTCGTGAAGAAGGCGCCCAAAGACTCGCTCTCCCCCTGCTCGATTCCGCGGAGATCCCGCATGTTCTTCTTGCGCTTCCTGGAGCCGCTGAAGTGAGTGACGAAGGAATCACACAGCTAGGCGAACGAGGTCACGGAGCCGACCTTCTTACTTGAGAACCATGTTAACGCGGCCTTTTCCAGGGTGGTTGGGAAAACCCGGCAAAATATCGCGTCATTGTAGGCATTGACGTTCATCTGGACTGCGAAGTGTTTTACGTGCTCCTCAAGGTCCGCTGAGCTATCATAAAGCCCCATTTGTGGCCTTAAGAAGCCCTTGGGCATTGGCGCGTTCCGGATCTCGTCCATGAACGGAGAGGTGATCTTGGTCTCCTCCTGATCTTGGGGCGGTGGGCTCGAATTGTGCGATCGAGACCTCAGGTAGTGCATCGCGCTCCCCGCTGTTTCGGACAATTCTGGCTCCTACAACCTCGATCGTCGCGATCGAGACCGCGAGATCTGCATGGGATCTCGGGGAGGCCTCTCTGTTGACGAGCCGTTGGTGCAGGTCTCGGGCTCCGGCACACGCCTAGGGACGTACGCAGGTACGTACTCGGAGTGAGGTTCACCCTGGGGGGACGGGGACGTACGAAGGGGCGAAGCCCTGCTGGTATTGCCCATAAGCCAGGTAGGGATATGGGTTCGGGGATGCGCCGCCCTGCTCGAAGCCTTGGAATGGGAATGGGTTTTGCGGGGCGGCGTATGTCCATCCCGGAGGGACCACGAACGGGCAGCCCGGAGGCCCCGCGACTGTCCATTGCGCAGTTTCGGGCATGTTGTCGGGGTGTTGAGGAAAGAAATTGTTTGGGCAAGACATTTTGAGGGAATCGAAGCTAAGGTTTGCACGAATCGAGGAACTACTTAGGATGAAGAAGTTCCCACAGACGGCGCCAGTGATGAAACTCGAAATAAACCGTTCGCTAAAAGGCAAGAGACGGGATTATTATATTCGATTGTGCGAACACTTGCTTCTTTATTTATGACTTTCTTTACAACGAGGTTGCAAGATTACGAAGTTACAAGCCAACGAGGTTACAAACCAACGAGATTACAAACACTTGAAGTTTACACCCTAAACCCCCTACGGTTGTCCGAGATCTCGGCCTAACAATGTTCGAGATCTCCTAATTGCTAGACAATTCTACGTATCGCTTGTTCGACCTCTTAAACGAGGTTGATTTTGCGAGACGACGTTGATGACTCGCGAGATCGGGCAGCGGAGTCTTTTGATGTGAATGAGAGTGAGGTGTAGGCGGCTTCCGGGATGGTGTAGCGAGGTCTTTGATGTGAGCAGAAACTTTGTGAGACTTGAAGTCTTTTTGTGGACTTCACTTGTCTGTTGCGAGGCCTTATAACGATGTTTCGATCACGTCGATCTTCAACGAGCAAGATAGTTCTTGAGTTCAAGATGTTTTTCGACCCCTTTTCCATATGAGCTTTTCCTCTATTTATAGAGGATTGAGGAGTCGAGTTTTGATCATTGTCCGATGTGGGACGCCCGAGATCAAGGGCTCTGATTGGTCTAGAGGCGAGGCAGCTTGTGATTGGCTCGGGAAAGTGGCGCTAGCTGAGTGGTTCTGGTGGACGGTTGTGTCAGTAGAGTCGGTTACGAGGTGTGGACCTCGTTCCAAGGTTTCGGAAGACCTCGCGGGGGTAGGAATTTTGTTAAAATAAAAGGTGGGTGTGGTAGTGGGCCCCAGGATCATCCTCGGGAGGCCCGCCGGGTCTGTATGTTCTTCGTACCCCGGGCCCACTTCTTACTTTACTATTTTGAGCATCATCAATTAGATTTTGGTCACTTTAAATGTTCATAATCTGGTGCATAAACAGACCCATCTGAAGTCTTGATAGGATCCTTGTCTATATTCCAGTCATCAACCCACTCCATCCTAGAGGAAGCTGTACTCTACAAGTTTCCTCTATAGGATGACAATTTCATCACATAATTAAGCCAATGTCCGTTAAGGAAACATTAAAAAAACAATACAGAAATAAGATAACTTGTTTCCTTTGTTCTATTAGAATACCACTGTATTCATTTTTTATATATTAAAAAACAATAACAAGCAAGTTTTGCCTTTCCTTTGTTCTATTAGAAGAATACCACTATATTCATTTTTTTAGAGAGCAAGATAAAGTAGTTATTTAGGGATAACATATGTTGGTGTAATTTATGTTTACCAAACACACCTTGGATATAGTTTGACATTATTAATGTATAATAGTGTACTGCTATGGTACAAAATACATGCATTCAAACGAGCCCTAATGATACTACTATAAAATCCAAAATCATGGATACCAAGGAGAGAAGGATAGAGCTCTTGTACCAAGTGCATTTAGATCGGGACCACGATGATTAACTGGTGGACTTGGGCGTTTATTAATTCTTTGAGCTATTTGGGTTTTCAATTGTCATGGCGTTTGTTGGCATTAGTGGCTCCAATTCCCAATGGTGAAACCTTTTCTAAATGCATAATTGCAGATGGCTCATCCCAGTGAACCTGCAAACAGAAAGTGACGATAAATTTGTCTGATGGAAATGTTTCATATGTAGCAATTAGAAATAAACAAATGCCTCAATTGGGCAGAACAATGCATGCTTTCCAATACACCTTCTGAAGATCCATGACTATTAAACAAGATCCAAATATGTACAAGCTGAAGCCTACCTTAAGAGATCTCCACTCAAAATCAGCCCATGCTGATGAAGAATTATCAATTACACCAACAATTGTTCCATTATACATGCAATGTTAAGACATATTAGACATATTAGATTTTGATTAGCAGTAATAACTCTGGCTCTCTATAATATATCAAAGGAGACAATATTCGTAACAACATTAGTAGATGTGGTGCTATCAGCAGGCTTGATATGAAAACCTTTAGATCTACTCTGTTCAGAGCTCTAGAAAAAGCGACATATAATTGACCATGGGCAAAGCAAGATTGCCCTAAATACACTCATAATTTTTCCAATGTTTGTCCTTGAGCCTTATTAATAGTCATCACAAAACACAATTTAATAGGAATTGAATGCGTTCAAATTGAAAAGGGTAGGTTGTGCCAGGAGGACGGAGAGTAACTCTTGGAAGAAGAACATGAGTTCCTTTACAACAACCAGTAGATATCTCAAAAAGTATGACATCTTTTTGAAACTATTTACAAACCAATCTGGTTCCATTGCATAGGCCGTCCAGATTACGTAAAAGTATAACAGGGCAACCTATCTTCAAGATTAGCTCATGCGGACTCATTCCTGAAGGACACAACGTATTCAGAAACTCACCTGGCTATATATTGCAATTATCATCAATAACTGAATCGTAGCTCTTGTATGTAAAGCTTTGACCGTTGAACTTGGATATTATAGCCGCATTTATGGTATCAACAACTTCATTAGTCGGAGTCCGAATAGCTCGATCGCTAAATATGTCAGAGTTAAAACAACCTTGAGTGATTTCAGAGAACATTTCCTCTGTTAAACGATCATAACACATGGGCTGAACATGATAACAACTAATAATAGAAGGTAATGTGATAGAAAAACGTGGACAGGTTTGTAAGCTCCCATTTCCCAAATTCAATAGGAAATCGGTAAATTACGTGTCATATTTGGCCCTAATGTTGGTGTACAGTTTGAACTTGATCAAGTGGGCCACAAGTTTGGACAATAAGTTCAACACAGTTTGGACAAGATTCAAGACCAACACATTCAGCAACCAGGTGTTCCGACTCATCTAGCTTCTTTTGAAGTTTTATATTATCTTTCACAAGCTTAGTCATCACTTTTAAGAGCTCATGTTTATCGTAGCAAACTAAGGATTTAAGAATAGATTCAGTGGTTATCTCACTAGGTTGTTCCCTAGTGGTTTGTTCCTCAGTGGTTTCTCCTATGGTCATGACACACATATCCGGTGAAATCGAGGCTTATGGATCCTCATCTTCTGAGTCACTCCAAGTGGCGATGTACGCCTTTTTGTTGGGCTTCCTATCGTCAGTTCCTTGTTAGCATTTTTTGGCGAAGTGCCCCTTCTTATATCATTTGTAGCAAGTGACATCTCCAAGGTCCTTCTCCATGGGCTTTCTTTGGGAACTCTGGTTTCTTTGTTGGTTTCCATAGCTTTTCTTGAATTTCCCTTTCTTGTAGAAGGATCGGATTGCCTTAATGACAAGCACGAGTTCCTCATCTTCTTCCTCTTCTAAGTCCTCGTATTGTTCTTGTACGGACTTGAGCATTTTCTCTAGCTTTAAGGCAATTCCCTTGTGTGCCCTATCTTGTTCCTATAACACCCCTCCTTATTGTACTTGAGGTGTTATTGCCAATATCCCTACTTAGTCCTAATTCCAGGTTACCAAGGCTTTTAAAACTTACACCAAAAAAGTATTATAACCCTTTATTACAAACCATAGTATCACTCCCTTCAATACATGAAAAACATAACCAACAACTTGAACAAATGTAAAAATATCTAACAAGCAACTCGTTCTTCTTCATGTGACCACCTTCAAAACCTCTTGATCTCCTTAACTCCTTGGTTAGCCTTCACTCCTTTGATTAGCTTCTTTAATAGCTGATACGTCGTATACAGACGATGGGCACCAACCGACCATACATTTGAATAAAGAAGTGGAGTTAGTCTAAAAAATGACTAAGCAAGTGCATAAACGAGGCATACATGATATAATAAAATTTAAATTCCAAAAAGGAAAACAAATTTGGGAACTTACTTTAAGCTTTTATAATTTGAAATTTCCTCATTGATTAATCAGATTGACTCAAAGTCAAAAGTCAAAAGTCAGACTGATTATGAAATAACCACTCTTGATGCTTTAATAATATTAATGCGACTAGCATTCTCATTTCTTATTATGTTCAAAGTGTGCCTACATACACACTTTGACAACCTTAATATGTAATTCGGCCAACAATCGAGATCAGGGAACTTGTTTCATGCAAGATCTTTTATATCCGCTCAGCCAACAACCGAGATCAAAGGGTCTATCTCATCCATGATCCTGTATATATATCCGGCCGACAACCGAAATCAGAGGGTCTATTTCACCCATGATCATTTATCCTTAAACTATTCTATTTTACAAATGATATCTCCACATGAGACATCTAATCCTCAAGATCATATACACAAAGAATCTAAGTTCAGTTCTAACACGAAACTGAATAATAACGATGGTTATTATTTCTAACAATATAACAACCTATCATAATTTATTATCACAAAAGTCATTTCCAAATAGGAAGATTAAACGGAATTCAATTTCGCATTTAATAGTAACAACGCAAGAGAGAAACATCCACTTGCCTTATTTCTTGCGATATTTCTCTGAGAAGAGTGGGAGGTTATTTCCTTCTAAACCTCGATTTGTTCAAACAAACGACATTGTATAAACCGGAAAGATTAATTTAAAATATTATTATTTTCCGATAATAATATTTTTATTCCATTATTTTAATTAATCCGATATACACGCATATCGAGTAACTCTTAACCGATGCAGGTAAATCGAGATAAACTCATATCTCGATACATACGAATCGAGATGGACTTTAAGCCCTACCACACACAAAACGAGACTCTTAACATAAGGAACATTTACCCTTAAAATGTTTAGCAATGGATGCTCACGAAGGCCCGTTTAGAGGCCTACATAGGCAGCCTCGGGGCAACAACGACGACGAGGGCGGTGGTTCTGGACAACTAGAAAACTCCCCTTCCAACTGTTGGCGGTTTTGGTAGTTTTGGTGGTCGGAGGACGGCGTGTGAATCCCTCCAAAATGGTTCGTTGCAACGCGCTCAAATCTGGGAATTTCAGTCCCGATTCGAAAAACACCCTTTTTGAGCCCGATTCTTGATAAAATTTTCAAATATTAAAGAGCTTTTGTATAGGACATTAACATGGTAATATTGAGCTTTGAATTGTCAATTTTGGTGGAGAAACGAAGGAAAAAACGAAGATTGAACAACTCAAACTAAAACCGGTTGAAAACAGAGACGTCAAGTTTTTGGGCCAAAATTTTATCCTTTTTCTCCAACTTTAAGCCAAAATTCCCTTTCTAAAAGCTTGTCCCAAATTCCTACCTCTCTTTCCCCCAACTAGAACAAGTCGTGGATGGTGCCACGAAGGAGTAGATGCGGCTCGAGTCTACACCAGCGAACAGAGGAGGAAAAAGGAGGTGACTTCCAACGGGGCAAACTAGCGTGAAAGGCTGCGAGTAGCCTTGCTAGATGTTATTCTTCTGGAGCATGACGAAGTTGGAGAAATTTCGGCGCCCATCCTCGGGCCTTGTGGTCAGCAGTCGATCGATTTTTATCGATCCCAAAAACAGAACAGTCTAGGGAGAAAGAAAAAGAAAAGAAAAGTAAAGTAAAATTATATAACATTTAATTATTTCCCTCAATATCCATTTTGCAAATTTATTCCATTAATAGCGGGATTAGATTAAGTGTAATTTTCTTCATATAATAATCACCCATGAAAAACGTAATACCCTTTTTAAAGAAACGTGGTTATTAAATTAGTACCCTCTTAAAAATAGTTTCGTCCTCGAAACTTGCAAAATTGGGTACGTACTCAAGATAGAAAGTTCAAAATCCAACTAAACTTTTACAAGGACAAAATCTCAAAAGGAGTACCCCCTTAAGGGATTTAAGTATTTAACACTATACATATTACTGGAATAACTCAGGAAAATTTTTATACATTTCTTGCTCAGTTTCCCATGTTTCCCATGAAGTTTCTTCCTCTCCATTCTTAGACCATAAAATCCTTACTAAATTTATTTCCTTATTGCGAAGCATATTCACACGACGTTCCAGGATTCTAATTGGTTTCTCCTCATAAGTACCATTTGGTTGAACTTCAATATCATCGTAGTTGAGGATTTGAGATTCATCCGACACATATTGTCTTAACAAAGACACATGAAAAACATCGTGTACAAGATGTGTTGTCAGAGGTAAGGCAAGTCGATAAGCTAACTTACCAACTCTTTCCAGAATCTCAAAGGGTCCCACATATCGAGGATTGATCTTACCTCGTTTACCAAAACAAAAGACTCCTTTAGATGGAGATAATCTCACAAAAACGTTATCACCGACTTCAAACTCAATACCTCTTCTTTTCAAGTCAGCATAAGACTTTTGACGACCCTGAGCCATTAACATTCTCTGCCTGATCAAAGTTATATCATTTGTAGTCTTTGAGATCAACTTGGGTGCGAGAAGAATCTTATCAGCACCTTCATCCCAACATATCGGGGATTGACATTTATGACCATAAAGAGCTTCAAATGGTGCCATCTTGATCGTAGAATGCCAACTATTGTTATAAGTGAATTCTATCAAGCTTAAACTGGTATCCCATCTTGTTGTGTGATCAAGTACACAAGCACGAAGCATATCCTCAAGAGTTTGAATTGTTCTCTTAGATTGGTCGTCGGTTTGAGGATGAAAAGCAATGCTGAAACATAATTCAGTTCCCAAAGCCTTATGCAAATTTTTTCCAGAATCTTGACATAATCCTTCCATCTCGACTAGAGATTATAGTTTTAGGAGTACCATGTAGACAAACAATTTCATGAATAAAGACTTTGGCCAACTTTTGAACTTCCCATGATATCTTGATTGCTATAAAATGTGCACTCTTTGTGAGTCAATCAATAACAAACCAGATAGCATCTTTATGCCCTTGTGTCTTAGGCAACCCTGTGACAAAGTCCATGGTAATGTCTTCCCATTTCCACTTAGGTACTGGAGGTGGTTGTAATATTCCTCCTATTCTTCTATGTTCAATCTTCACTTTTTGGCATATTAAGCATCTAGCCACTCTGCCACAACATTCTTCATGTTGGGCCACTAGAAATTTCAGTGTAGATCTTTAAACATCTTGCTAGAACCTGGGTGAATGGAATATGCATAGGAATGAGCTTCCCTCAAAATCATCTTCCTTAAGTCTTCAATTGCAGGTACACAAATCCTTTCCCGAAACCACAGAGATCCATCATCTTGAATAATAAATCCAGGTGCCTTGCCTTCTTGCACTTCTCCGCTAATCTTAATCAAAACAACATCTTCTGCTGGTTTCTCCCTGATTTGATCTAGGAGAGCAGCTTGAATTTCCAAGGTATTCAAACAACCTTGTTGTCTTTCAAACCAAATTTCGGTTTCTGTTTCAATCAACTCCTGTTGCAGCTTTGGTTAAACTGTTAACATTGCTACTGTAGTTTCTTGAGCAGTTTTCCTACTTAAAGCGTCTGCCACCACATTGGCTTTACCTGGATGATACAGCAATTCAATATCATAATCCTTCAACAATTCCAACCATCTTCTTTGTCTCATATTCAACTCCTTTTGAGTAAACACATATTTTAAACTCTTGTGGTCAGTAAAGATTTGGCACTTGGCACCATAAAGATAATGTCGCCAAATTTTCAAACCAAAGACCACGGCATCAAGTTCTAAATCATGAGTCGGATAATTCACCTCATACATCTTAAGTTGTCGAGATGCATATGCAATAACCTTACCATGCTGCATTAATACACAACCCAATCCTTGCTTAGAAGCATCACTGTAGACTGTATACCCTTCATTCCCATCTGGCAAAGTTAAAACTGGGGCAATGGTAAGTCGTCTCTTGAGTTCTTGAAAACTTGTTTCACACGTCATCCCACACAAACTTTTTATTCACCGTACGAAGTAGATCTGTCATAGGTAAAGATATTTTTTAAAATCTTTCTACAAAGCGTCGATAATACCTTGCAAGTCCTAAGAAACTTCTTACCTCCTTAACATTCTGAGGTTGTTTCCCTTCAGTGACTACCTTAATCTTTTGAGGGTCTACCATTACTCCATCTTGATTAATAATATGACCCAAGAAGGCCACTTCCTTTAACCAAAAAGAACACTTAGACAACTTAGCATAAGTTCATGTTGCCTAAGTATTTCAAAAATTACCCGAAGATGCTCTTCATGCTCAGCTTTATCTCTTGAATAAATCAAAATGTCATCAATGAATACCACTACAAACTTGTCGAGATATTCATGAAAACATTTATTCATTAAATCAATGAAAACTGCAGGTGCATTGGTCAATCCAAAAGGCATTACCAAGAACTCATGATGGCGATAGCGAGTTTGAAAGGCTATTTTTGGAATATCTTCATCACATACTCTGAGCTGATGGTATCCTGACCTTAAATCAATCTTAGAGAACACCTCTTAACTGATCTAACAAATTATCAATCCTCGGTAAGGGATATTCTTAATGGTAACCTTATTCAGTTCACGGTAATCAATACATAACCGGAAGGTTCCATCCTTCTTCTTTACTTAAAGTACCGGAGCTCCTGAAGGTGAAGCACTCGGTCTTATATATCCCTTTTCCAGCAATTCATCTAGCGGTTTCTTCAATTCCTTCATCTCAATAGGAGCCATTCTATAAGGTGCTTTAGAAATTGGTGTCCTTCTAGGTTCCAAAGTAATTGTAAAATCAACAATACGCTTCGGAGGTAAGCCTAGAAGTTCCTCGGGAAAGATATCAGAAAATTCTCTAACCACATGAATTCCTTCAATATCTACCTTCTTTTCATCAGATTCAAGAAAACATAGATAGCCAACACATCCTTGACGTAGTAGTTTAGCAGCCTTCATAGAACTAATCAACTTCCCATTCTCTATATCACGTTTTACTTTGAAACGACACACATATTTCCCTTCTTCCTTAATGGTTACTGTTCGGGAATTAAAGTTTATTATAGCCCCATGTTGCATAACCAATCCATACCTAAGATGATGTCGTTAGGAGCCATTGGAATGCATATAAGGTCGGCTTTAAACTTCTGACCTTGAATGCTAATGGGAAAATTGTTAAGTTGTTTGGTTCCTACAATATTTTCTTTGTTGGATAGGTTTACCACAAAAGGTTCACATGAACTAGTGCATTTTAGCCTTAATTTCTCTACACAGTTCTCATATATGAAAGAATGTGTTGCTCCTGAATCAAACAACAAGAAAATAGCAGTTGACTGAACATATAAAATACCTTGACATATGGGAGCTTTTGGCTCGTCACTAAGCCTCATCTCATAAAGACGTTGACCTTGCTTTGTCGATGTCATTGCTGCTTTTCCCTTATTTTGAGTAGTAGACTGAACAGAGGCTGACTTCGCAGGTTTAGTCGGAACACGGCTACTCTGAGCAACAGAGGTTTGTCGCGATTGCGTTGAAACATCTTTAATATGTGAGCAGAAAGTACGTATATGCCCTTCTTTCCCACATTAGTAACATTTCCTTGAAGGCTTGGAGCACTTCCTACTAAAATGACCCGCCTCACCATAGTTATAACAAACTAGTTGTCCCATCTTCTGTCCTGACTGAAACGAGTTAGTCGAACCAGACTCTGTTTTAGTCCGATTTGACCTCTCAAACTTCTTAAAGGGTGCCGGTCTTTTGAACCCTCTGGATTGAGAATGTTGTTGAGATGGTTGTTCCCCTTTCTTTAATTCTTGGTTAGGCTCTTCCATAGAAACTTTTAAACAGTATGTTGCATCAACATACTGCTCCAAAGTTGAACATTTGTAATGGACCATTACTGGTTTCATCTTCGGGTTTAGACATTCATAAAATATCTCAATTTTCTATTCTTCTGAAGAGATTTCAGGTCCAGCGTATTGCAAAAGATGATTAAACTTGGCAGCCATCTCCGGTATTTTCATACCCTCAACTTGCGGGTACAAAAATTCTCTTTCCTTCTCTTTCCTCATAGCAGAGGAAAATTGTAACACCCCCTTACTTACCCTGGAGGTATTATCACCAATAACCCCGATTAGTACTAAACCGAAGTTACCCAAGGCTTTAGACTGACAGAAAGTACTAGAATTGGATAAATGAATTCATTTAAAACCTAATAAAATTTCAGTACACTATTACAACGGAAAAGCAAGTAAAAGGTCTTATACAAACCTTAACTTAAATAGAATAAATAAATAGAACAACCTTCTATTTGAACAAAGTCTTTAAAAAGTTTTCCTTAAGTTCTTAACTTCTTTCACACTTCGCTTTGCAGCAACTTAACCAAGAACTTCACTCAAGTATAGCCATTGGAAACCTTTCTTCAACTTCTAAAGCTTCAAACCTCTGGATTCACCTCTTGAATCAACTTCCAAGAAGAGCCTGATGTGTCGTATACCAACGGTGGACACCAGCCGACCATATAAAAGAAAAGAAGATGGACGGGTTAGTCTAATGAAAGACTAAGCAAGTGGAGAAACTAACTTGGTTCTTATGGTTGTGACTAAACTTATTGGCATCAAAATCCGATTAGATTCGGATTATGATCCAACAGCTGGCAGTCTTATAGAGAATAAGAAGGAGACTTGCATAATCAAGAGAGAGAAAACCACAACTTGTGGTTCCTTTAAGAAGCATAAACGATTAATGGAAACTTATACTAGCCACACAACATTTACAAACGTCTTCAACGACTAATCAGCTTAACTTAATCAAAGTTTGATTAAGAATCATCCTTAATCAGGAGCAAGAATGGTTAGCAAAAGAACTAACCATTCAGTTACATTAACGTGCCTATCGCACTCTCTTCACTTTATGATTTTAACATTTCACATTCATTTTAATAACTTTTAATCGACCCAAACTGCTGTCGATAAATATCTTGTAACTGATGTCGTCAGGGTGAGAGGGCCTATTTCATCCGTGACCACTTGACCCACATCAATTCCTTTTGCACTTAGCTAGAGTGCACCATTGTCCTCCTCCAACGTGGAGCGAGACATGAGTCATGACTCCAATATTGGGATCCGTTAGCAAGCTACGCCCCCAATACAGACTTTGTTATAAAGAGGTCATTGGAGACTCGGCTCCTACCCCTGGACTACCTATTTTACAACAGTGTTTCAACATAGGACCACTAAAGAGATGTTTTGGAGTCTAAACTCCCATCTCTAACTATATTACTTCACAACAATGTCTCAGCATGAGACAGCTAAACACACAAGGTCACACAACGATCCTAAGTTCAGTTCTAGCGCAAAAACTGAAATAACGACATGGTCGTTATTTCTAACAAAATAACAACCTATCAAACTTTATTCAACACACAAATTATTCCCAACATGAAGATTAAATAAAATTCAATTCCTCATTAACAACAATCACGCAAGAGAGAATCGTCCACTTGCCTTAGAAGGCGTGCTTAACGTTCTTAGTGATTCCAAGAGTAATCTTTATCACCCTTCTGCCAATAACAAAAAGATTTCTCAACAACGAGCTCACGAATACACTTCTTAGTTGTATACTCAAATTCTACAATTTCCTAATTGATAAACGACTTGATTTCCGTATATCGATTTATAATTAATCCTTAGCTATCAAGCTTTAAAGAGTCATCTTGGCAAAATTATAAATAACTAACCGTTTCACTTTAGAAACAATTTTCTAAATAAAAATTGTTCATTAGTAACGGTTCTTAAAGGTGGCCAAAACTCGGATCATACTGGTTAACAACGAATCCTGAGTAATTGTCCGAAGTCCTTTACCTGCCAATTGATGTTAAAACTTGTATTCGCTATAACTGAAGATCCGGATGTCCGTTTCACGAGCGGTTTGAACCTGTGAGACCGTATTAACGTCAAGATCTTAAAACTTCAAAATTAATTAGCAAAGCGGAACCAAAAGGTCCTCACGGTGGCTCCGCAACCAAACCGCTAATTAATTAAGCTCAATCTTTACCTTTACTTGAGCCTAAGGCTCGTTTGGCTCGTTAATGACTCGATCTAAGAGCCCAAGGGTGGCTGGGTATTGCCCGGTGGTGGCGCTCGCGGTGGGTGGCCCAACAGTGGCTAAAGGAGGTGGTTGACGGCGGCCCGAAAGACTCGCTGGAGTCTACACATCACGAGAGGGCGAGGGAGCTTGCACGGGTCGAAGCAGCAAGGCTGGGCACGATAAAGCTCACCCTGGCTCGAGTTGTGCTGGTTCGGTGAGGCGCCTACTGGTGGTTGGTCCAGGAGAAGTGTCTCCGGCGACAACGCACAGCGAGGCAGAGATACGCCGGCGGTGACGAATTCTTTCTCCCGGTTTGCCGTTCCGCCCTGATTCTCGCTGTTCCTTCCGATCAATTTTTTTGAGACAAAATTTTAGACTTTGATGAGGCAGATAAGATATGCCAGCAGGGAAGGATTCTTTCACTTGAGCCGGTCGTTCCGTCCTAATCCTATCTCTCTCTGGAGTCTTCTTACTTAACAAGGTAGAGAAGATATCGGTTTTGAAGCCAAAACCCGTCTCGGAACGGGATTCGCATTAGAGCGGTAAAATTATATACCTCGGTTGGAAAAACTTCTTAAGCGAAAAACGTCCTGTAAATTATGTAGACCAATAAAATCAATTTTCCATGATTTTATCACGCTACCTTCAATTTTTAAGGCTTCCGTTTCGTATTTTAAATCATTTACAATACATAATTAAAAAGACGGCTTATCCAATAAATATTCTTTTTCCATTGAAAAATCCTAGAATTCACATCGATCTATAAAATCATTTCTTTGTGATTTTAGGATATCACCAAGAATTTTCTAGGATTTAAATTCCAACAAAAATATTGGATTAAGCGTTAAAAACGGACAAAGAGGTTAAAAGGATATCTGAGAAAAATTCAAAAATATCCTTAAAAACCACACTTATTACAAAAAGAACCTATCTAACATCTTATTTTTAAACATGCTCCAGCTAAGTTTCGGGTGTTTAGACAACCCAATATTCTTCAACCATTCAGTGACCCCTTCCTTAAGTTGTAAAGCAGCGATACGTACCTTCTCAGACTCTATACATGAGATATTTTCCATCAACTGCTTGATGTGAGAAAACCAATACACTATTTTAATAGGTTCGCTGTTCCATCATAACTATCGGGCTTCATGGAAAGAAAAGTTTTAAGGGCTTGAGAAAAATTCACATTTTGTGCAGGTGGAAGCTCTTGAGGGTCTTCCACTTCTATGTTTCCCACATGTTCAGTTTCTTCAACTTCAGGTGCAACATTTTGAGCAACTGGGAGAATAGACTAAATGGTTTGAAGCATGAAATTCCTCAAAGTCCCCATTGTTGCATCATCAAAAACTATATTCCTTCTAGCATTAGGATCAGGTTGATTCACAGGATTCTGAGACTCTCCTCTCTCCCTAGAATTCCAAGTTGAATCATCCCTTTGCTCAGATTTTCTTGTGTTTACCATATGAGTAAAACAACAGAAAACAAAATTTTTCTTTATTCCATAATGAAGATAAGAAGTCATGGAGCATGTATAAACAGAACTGTCATATATATATATATATATATATATATCACAACATACACCAACTCTATTTTACAACTCCTTTATGCAAACATAATTAAAACCAACTTATTTACAAAAGGAACTTGCAACTTCCTCAAACCATTCTATCAACATTATTTACATATTTATAAAGGTACAATTAAAACCACAACTTTGCCAACTCAGCTCACACGCCCTTTTTCTTCTATCTTCTATTGTAATGGAGGAGGGTAACAGAAATTGTCGAGAAAGATGATCTCAAACATTAAAGGGTTCCTTGGGATTCCCGGGTCATAGAGAAGTTCTTCCCCTTGGGCTAGTTTCCTTAAAAGATAATCCCGATGCGAGGGTTCTAGATGTCTACCCGCAATGAAGCGATTAAGGTGCTCTTCATGTGGATCTAATTCCCAATGCCAAGCGTGTATAACCCTCATCAATCTTTCAATTCTTACTTCAATTATCACCGGCCTAGCTCTTCCGGAGGACACCCATGCATCCCACGACCGTATTCTTGCATACTCCCTGTCGTACTCAGCATAGATTATTTGGTATTCAGTTTCCTAAGCTGGACTCAAGGATAGTGGATTCGGGTCTGTTATTCTCGCCATCGGCCAGGGATAGTAGCTCCTTGAAGGGTTCCATTGCATAGGCCATTTGAAGGGTCTAGATTACGTAAGAGTATAACAGGGCAACCTATCTTTAAGATTAGCTCATGCGGACTCATTCCTGAAGGACACAACGTATTCAGAAACTCACCTAGATATATATTGCAATTATCATCAATAACTGAATCGTATCTCTTGTATGTAAAGCTTTGACTGTCGAACTTGGATATTATAGCCGCATTTATGGTATCAACAACTTCAGTAGTCGGAGTCAGAATAGCCCGATCGCAAAATATGTCAGAGTTAAAACAACCTTGAGTGATTTCAGGGAACATTTCCTCTGTTAAATGATCATAACACATGGGCTGAACATGATAATAGCTAATAATGTTTGTGTACAGTTTGAACAAATAGAAGAACGTGGACGGGTCTGTAAGCTCCCATTTCCCAAATTCAATAGGAAATCGGCAAATTCCGTGTCATATTTGGCCCTAATGCTGGTGTACAATTTGAACTTGATCAAGTGGGGCCACAAGTTTGGACAGTGAGTTCAACACAGTTTGGACAAGATTCAAGACCAACACATTCAGCAACCAGGTGTTCCAACTTATCTAGCTTCTTTTGAAGTTTTATATTATCTTTCACAATCTTAGTCATCACTTTTAGGAGCTCATGTTTATCATACGCACAAAGAATCTAAGGCCCCGTTTGGTTGCAATTCATGGAAATGTAAACGGAAAATGAAGATTAAAGGGCTTTTGTAGTGAACATTAACATGGTAATATTGAGCTTTGAATCGTCAATTTTGGTGTTGAAACGAGGGAGAAAACGAAGATTGAACAACTCATACTAAAATAGGTCGAAAATAGAGACATCGAGTTTTTGGGCTAAAATTCTATCCTTTCTCTCCAAGTTTAAGCCAAAATTCCTTTTTTAAAATCTTGTCCCAACTTCCTACCTCTCTTTCCCCCCAACTAGAACAAGTCGTGGATGGGGCCAAGAAGGAGTAGATGCGGCTCGAGTCTATACCAACGAACAGAGGAGGAAAAAGGAGGTGGCTTCCAACGAGGCAAACCAGCATGAAAGGCTAAGAGTAGCCTTGCTAGATGTTACTCAGCTGGAGCATGATGAATTTGGAGAAATATAGGCGCCTATCCTCGGGCCTTATGGTCAGTAGTCGATCGATTTTGATCGATCCAAAAAACAGAGCTGTCTAGGGAGAAAGAAAAAGAAAAGGAAAATAATATAAAATTTAATTATTTCCCTTAATATCCATTTTGCAAATTTAATCCATTAATAGCGGGATTAGATTAAGTGTAATTTTCTTCATATAATAATCACCCATGAAAAACGTAATACCCTTTTTAAAGAAAAGCGGTTATTATAGTTCCTTATACCCTTGCTTCCTTTTCTAGTGACCTACCAGCTTGCCAAATACTTGGTGGAGGATGAGATTCCTATTCTTCGGGTTTTCCTTGAACATGGTTCTTTCATTTTCCCACTCAGCAGTTAATCCATTAAATAGTTGTTGAACCTTCATCTTGTCGGTGATTTCTTGCTTGGTGATCCTAAGTCCAGCGAGCTTGGTGCACCGTACCTCAAAGCGGGACTATAGCTATCAACGGGCTCTCCCATTTCCGTTCGGAAATTGAAGGATTGCCTTCGGAAGTTCATCTGGTGGTCCTCTCTGAGATCGAAACTTCCTATATGCATTTGTTGGATGGCTTCCCACATCTCCTTTGCGGTTTAAAGATTCGCCACCCTATCAATGTCTTGTTCACACATAGCATTGTTGAGGTACATCTTAGCCTTGTAATTGGCCTCCATGCATTTCGATTTGTTTTGTCCCCATTTAGACGAATCATCGCGAATGTGTAGGATCGTTAGTACTTCAACGAGTCGTCGACTCCTGCGAAGTCGTCCACTTTGAGTAGTAACACAACGGAATAAGCAAATAGGAAAAACAAACATTATCAACTGTCAATGACAAGCGATGTATAGTGGAAACTCTTCGTAAACCAACTAGTTTACTTAGAGAAAAACCACTCTCTTCCAAGCTTCTCACTTGGTCGGATTTCAAGAGTCCTTAGACTCGCTCTATTAAATTCTTGAGTGTTTACAAAGCTCTCCCGTGTACAAGAATGAATCCCACACCCTTGCACCACGCTCTACCTTTGCACTCACACTCTCAATCTCACGCTATGCCTAAGAACACTCGACATACCACTTGTACGAATCTCACGCACAAGTTCACTCTTTCTTTCTTACAAGAATTGCAAATGATGCTCAAAATCTTACCTTCTAACCTAATTAAGCACTCTAGTATTTAAGCTAGGGCAAGAGCGATCTTGTGTGTATCAAATCCCATTCGATTAGGGAAGTGACACACACTCAATCTTTATATATCTTTCATAATATAACATTCATGCACACGAAATATTCTCTTGAAGATCAAATCATTCTTCTTCTGATTTTAGCACTTTTTTATGATGATATTCTCCTAAAATAAACACTCTAGCTGTCTTCAAATAATCGCACTCAATCTGTGTGTTCCTTCCTTAAATAGTTCTCTCGCCAGTTGGTCATGTTAGTGACTTTGTCAAGTCGCCGACTCGACTTTCAAACTCGGAGTCATTGACTTTCCTGGAACCATCAAAACTCAAAATCTTTTAACATAATGGTTGGGTCAACTTCGAAGTTCCCTCTCTTAATGACACACCAGGCCTGGAAGTCATGACTGCGCATCCAACCCTTCATCTTGACTTGCCAGTTTTCGAATCTTCCAGGAATAAGCATTGGAGGCTTGTTGTTCTCATGATCGATTTGAGGTAGTTCCTGAGACATCTATTACACCCGCGAGACTAACTCAAAAATCTAGAGCAACACCAACTTTGAGATACAAATTGTTGGATCGTGATGTGTTAGTAAAGAGTTAGGAACAAACATTAGACTGTTCCCAAGGCAGTGGAAGTAACACACAAATTCGCAGTAATAAAACAGATTTGAGCACAGTTCCTTTATAGAGGAACCCTACTACAACCAACTAGTTGTATGGGTAAACCTCTACCTCTGCTTGGAGGATTTTAAATGACTTCCTTGTTTTATTGATAGTTCTCTATGCTACTACAAGGTAAAGTTCAAACTTCTCTGTTCCCAACAGTAACCAAACTTTGGGAACCTCTCAACCTAAGTACTAGGACAACATATCAACTTAAACAAAGAACTCAAACCTTACACTCTATGCTTGCATCTTGACTTTGTTCCCTTTCACTAGGGAACGTTGGATTCACCGTTGCCGAGATCACACACTCGTCGCCAAAGACTTCTCTTGGTTGATTTGTTATTTGCTTTTCTCCCTTTTTGTTTGCTTGAGGCTTTTACGAGAAGTAAGTAGTGAGTACACTATTCATTGGCTTATATACTCGTTGAGGCTTGAGGCCGATTCTTTATTTTGCACTTTGTCCAAAATGCCCTTGTCTTGCTAGCCAAGTATGTACTTTCTTCACATGTGATTCCATATGAAACTAGTCAACTTTCGAAGCTAATTGGACCCTTGGATCAATCGACTCAATATGAGGAACATACTGTGCCTCTACTTTGTCTGGAACAGGCTTCCGCGTCTTGCGCTGCATTGTCTTATCTTCACATGTGAGTTCCCATGTGTTAAGAACTTATCTCTCATGAGTTCCCTTGATGGGAACTGCTTCTTTCATTCAGTCATCTTTGTAAGCTCTTGAGTTCCCTTAGGAGAATGTCTGTTCAACCTGAGGTTCCTTTGAAATACTTGAACATAAAACATTAGTTCCCATATGGTGTTTGTCATTATCAAACTAGAGAGGATTGTTGTTCCGATGTTGTGGAACGCAAGTTCCCAACACTGTCCCAACAATAAGCCATGGGGAGAGATGACTATTATGCTGCATGACGTGGTTGATAGTGTTTACTTATGGATTCTTCCTTTATTACGTTGGCATTTCCTATTAATTTAATACTCATATATTTTTCTATTCAATCTTGGATCTTCCTGTACATCCCTACGTTTCACCCCATCGTAGATCCGGAGTGGCGTGACGATTTGACCATGGGCTTAGCGATGGGGTGATGACGGTAGAGACCATAGGAAATGCAACTATAGAGCTGAGCTTGATTCTATGACGACGAGGAATATGAGTATATTACTTATAAATTTTGCCTTCATTACCTTTTGTTTTGTTTTGCAAAATCTGCATCATTCATATAGAACAATCTAGTTTAGGTTAGTTGGGCTTCATATGATGAGTTGGATTTTAGGGGTGACTTAGCCAAGTCCCATTTTTGTGGTGTGTTATTATTTCTGGATGTTTTCGAGATATACATGCCGTATCGCGGTGCTAGGTAGTGCGCACGCGTACAGAGGATAACCGAGGGAGGTTATACTGCCACAAAAGGCCATACGACCAACCCTTCTGCCTTAGCAACAGAACGACCATCTACTGATCTGTTGTTATGGCAGAAGTTCCATCTGCTGTTACGACATGTGGTCGTCTTCAACCTTCGACCGCGATTGAACCAGAACACGATCCGAGCAATTTATAGGTAATTTCTAACTCTAAACCCTATTTTCGTCCACAAATATGGATTCTAATGCACCCAAAACTTCAATTAAACCCTAAAACACACCATAAACCTGACCCTAACTTCAATTAAACTCTAACATGTAAAATTTTCAAATATACCTTATATCCAAGCAATTTGAACGAAGAAATACCTTTTTTTTGGTCGAAACGAAGAAATACCTTTGAATGATGAGTACGTACGTTTATTTATTTGCCTCTTAATCTTGGAAATTTTTAAGGAGGAAGAGAGAAAGAGGGAAGAATGAGAGTGGTGAAGATATGATTTTTGTTCATACACATTAGGGTATAGAGTGTGCTTTATTTAGAAATATAAGGGAGTTCAAATGGATAAGTTTCCTTTTGCTCTTTATAACAAGGAAACATTATGCTAGATAATCCCACCTTTTAGTGTGTAAAATAGTTTGAATTTTCAAAGTTGTGGCGAATAGATCTAATTATGACATGACTTGTGATCACCAGTCTAAACCACCTTAAATACAAGTTTTATTTTAATCATAAACCAATAAGTGTGTTTTGAACAAAAAAAACCAACATATGACATTGTCATTTATAGTTATCAAAGATTGATTATAAATAACATTAACATTTAATACGATTTCGTGTGATCATTAGTGATACAAAATACAACTACCATCTGAAATTTGTAAATCGTGGAGGGTTTAGGGGCGGTTATTGGCATGTGCAACCCGCGCGGTTACACATGGCCCTATTTTAGCAAAGGGCCCTCAATTTATACTTATTAATATTAATTACCTAAATATATTAGCTTTTAAAAAGACCTTTAACTAATTAATTAAAAAAAAAACCTTTATCTTGGGGATGGAAGATTTGATTTTATTTCTAAAGTGTGATTTTATGTAAAATGGGCAAAAATTTACAATTACTATGGTTATAACGGCAAAAGAAAGTACGATATAGACTTGGAAGCATTTTGTCCTCTCCGAGCACACGGAACGCCACGAACGAGCTACGTTCCTTCGCTCGGCTCGTCAGGGGCATCCCAATTTTTCATCTTTGCAAACTCTATCAGCGAATCTTAAATCATCCACAGATCAAACAAATCGAATCAATCTGAATAACGCCCTTCCTCCGTCATCTCGTTTCGATTCGTCGAGTGACAGCAAGCTATCAGTTGCAACAGGGGTGAAGAGATCGTTGGTTGTGGAAGTGGAGAGAGGCAGAAATGCTGAAATTCTTGAAGGGTGTAGTAGCCGGATCTGGCGCAGGGGTGAAGGATCTGCCTTACAACATCGGAGAGCCATACTCCTCTGCTTGGGGTTCCTGGACTCACCACCGCGGCACTTCCAGGGTACTCGTCCCTCCCTATCTGCATTTCCTTTTCTACGTTCGGCGTAATTTGGGTTTTCTTTTGTCCAATCGATGTTTTCCATGTGAATTATCCTGGATTTCATGCCGAATCTAGTCGTGCTATGAAAGGTTAGCTGTTTATTTGGTTTTGGATTGGATCGGATGATACAGGGTGGATGGTGTAGGGGTGAATGGTGATAATATCTCATTCGATGGCTTTGGTGATTTAGGTTTCATTGGGAACTAGATTCATCTGATTCCGTTTGTGTACCGCAAATCTACATAAGATTGTTTTTGTTAAGAAATTGAGCTTGATAGTGTTCAATTTTGGCTTGTCAAGCATCAATGTCATCAGGGTTGATCTGGTTTGTGTTCTCTTGAATCTGGTGCACGCTAGCCCTTTTCTGGAACTAGTAGAAAAATGTTTTGATTTTTTGTAGAAGTTATTGAATGTGATCCCAGTGGGATTGAACTAGTGTTGTGGTTTATCAAAGGTGTGGGGCTGTAGCTTCTTTTCTGACAGAGAACACCTGTGTGTCCACTGCTGTAAAATTTCGAACTAGAATCTGGTTTCTCATAGTATCATTGGACATGAATTTTGGTTACTTATTTGTTGGTGTTTTGGTTCTATGAAATTATAATCCACCGTGGGCATTTTTAGGTTTGTACATTAATGCATAAATTGGTGCCTTTGAGGATTGCAAATTTACCCACCTTCATTTTTGTTTGGTTTATGATCCTTCACTTCTATGAAGCCCTAGACTTCTTTATATGTGGGAAACTTTTTTAGTTTTTATAGAACCGCTTTGAATTGGTGTTATCTCTCTGCTCTGCTTTTTGGGATGTGTAGTTTATGAAGTAACAGGAAACCAAGGGAGACATAATGTTCAAAATATCATTGATATTAGATTAAAATACTCAAAAGTTCAGTTCTAATGCCGGTGGAGCAAGTTTACTGTGCTAAATCAAATGAAGATAAGAACATAAATTGAATCTTAACCTGTATAATTATGTCATTATAAGAGTATATTGTGCCCAAGTCCTCCAATCTCAAAAAGGTGCATGACTGCATAATCTCATAAGTAGTATGCATCAACTTATGTGACGATGAGATAATTCATGACTGATGAAATGCTTAGGATGATGGTTAACTGTGTAAATAATTGTTCTACAATCAAAATTTTCTCAGCTATTTTGGTGAATGCACTTTTGTGGTTTGTCTGTTTTGCAGGATGATGGTTCTCCTGTGTCAATATTTTCTCTGTCAGGGAGCAACGCTCAGGATGGTCATTTAGCTGCTGGCCGCAATGGGGTGAAGCGTCTCCGGACGGTATGCATAATGGAACTTAGTTGGCTATTATGTAGTAACCTCTGTTGATTCTAGTTTCTTGTATACTTGTAGAAGCTTTACTGTTGTCCGCTTACTGTCTAGTCTGGTTTTGTATTCACTACAAATGACTACAGGAGGGTATCATTTTTTGCATTCTGGAGCCTTTTGCATATAATGAGATTCTATTTTTCTTTTTCCTTTTTTTTTTTGCAGGTCAGGCACCCTAATATATTGTCATTTCTTTACAGCACTGAGGTTGAGACCTTCGATGGATCCGCTACAAAGGTCACAATCTATATTGTTACAGAACCTGTTATGCCATTGTCAGAAAAAATTAAGGAGTTGGGTTTAGATGGTAAACGGAGGTAAGTAAGTGACATCATGTTTAAATATAATATCCAGCAATATTATATTTTTCTCTGAATTATGCATTTTATTTGTGTGATATGGCTTAGCATACGCTATTGCGGTGTTAGTCTGTACATAATCTTTTTCGACGGGTTAATGGGACCAAGAAAAACTGCTGCCTGCAGCTGGTGTTGAATATATAACTTTTTTCTTGTGTTTTTATGTGGAACAAACTATTGTTTGTAAATTTATTATATTTCTTCCTTCTAACTTGAAATAAGTCTTCTTTATTCTTTTTATTATAAAGCTCAGAAGAGAACTAGATGATTTAATGAATATAGTTAAGTTCCTTTCACTGTTAATCTATCACAATAGATAAAGTCTTATGAGTCTGTACGAAGCAATGAAGGGGGGGGGGGGGGGGGGGGGGGGGCTTGATGTAAAGGTACCCTAAAACATTATTTATTGTCGTCATAATCTGTCAATCTTTAAAATGGTTGAATGCTTAGTTTTATGCTTTGAGAAAAATAAAATTTATGTCATAAAATTTCTGCAAACCATATAATCTGTAATTTAAAAAACAATGTAACATAATGGACGAATATACTTGTCACATCTCTTTTATCTTTAATTTGGAGTATGATCTTTGAAGTTTTTTGTGAAGTATTAAATATGTTATCTGTTTTGTTTCTTATCACAGAGATGAATATTATGCATGGGGACTGCACCAAGTTGCAAAGGCTGTGAGCTTTTTGAATAATGATTGCAAGCTTGTAAGACTTCTCTATGACGTTATATGATATGAATACCTAGCAATGTTATTACTCCCTCCGTCCCAAATTATATGGGGTTTTAGCTCTATGCACACTTATTAAGAAAATTTTTAATTTTTTCTATCTATCCATAACTTTACCTCTTTTTCTATCAATCTAATAAATGTTTTTAATTATTTAAAAAAAAATTATTTTAGTGTACCTAATGACTATAAAGAGTAACTAGATAATTTCTTTTACCAAGATTATAAGACTTTGAAATTTGAAAACCATGAATAAAAAAAGTAAATGTATAGCATTGAAAAACTAATAAGGACATGTATTATGGGACAAGAATTTTGTTCTAAAACCCCATATAATATGGGACGGAGGGAGTAAATTTTAGATTGTAAAGGAAGTGAAGTGACCAAAATGTAGGTGGGCATCTATATGTGCTTGAATGCCATGCTATTTCATCACATTAAGTTATGGGCTCTTCTTCTCCTCCTCCTCCTCTTCTTCTTCTTGATGGTGCAACAGCAAGCAATAACATTTTTGTATACTTTAAAAGTTCTTCCTTTTAAATTTTTGTACAGTAACTTGCTCTGCCCTGCATATTTCTACCAGCTATTATTTTCTTGTATTAGTTTGGACGTGTCTCCTGCAATTAACTTTAACATATCTGGGATATGATCTAGTTAACCATGTTCTAAGCATTTCATTTTGTTGTCTTCCTGCTGCTTTTCTGTTGTTTCATGCATACTGGAACTTCTATCTCAAATTGGATATGATTTATGCCTCATTCCTGTTAGTGTATCAAATAATTCTTCTGTTTGCGCTTCTTTGTCTGTTCTAACTAAATGAGCATTTCCACAGGTTCATGCTAATGTATGCTTATCCAGTGTGGTTGTTACGCCAACACTGGACTGGAAGTTGCATGCTTTTGATGTTCTATCTGAGTTTGATGGGAGCAATGAAGCTTCTAGCGGGGCAATGCTGGTATGTAGTTAAATGCAATGTATTATTTTGTAGATTTTTTTTTTCTAGACATGTGCCTAGGTGTGTCCATGTGTGAGCACTATTTTCTGGTAATGCATCATGCTGAATTGTTGACTGTTACCTTGTGCTTTATAGCTTCTTCAACTTGTTTTTTTTTTTTTTTTCAAAATGACTAATTTAAGCGACATTTATCTCATTCCTGTTCAGCAACTGTATATAATATGCTCCTCACGTTTTTTAAGAGTCATAATATGTGGATTGTTATGTTGCTTAAGTACTTGATTCAGTTAGTCATATGTGGATTAATTTGTACTTGATTTGCTCCTCTGTCTTCAGCAATATGCATGGCTTGTTGGTACTCAATACAAACCAATGGAGCTGGTAAAGTCTGACTGGGTGGCTGTCAGGAATTCTCCACCTTGGGCTGTTGATTCATGGGGCATGGGTAAGTTTCTTGGCACATGGTCTTTGGTGTTTCATCCATATGTTTATGAAAATATAAAATATCAGCTGTGCCTATGGAAATGGATAATTACTCCTCGATTTGTAGAGCTTTTAGTCGATGTCTGATGTCAAGATACAATCATGCATACATGCATACATACATATATATATGTATGCATATATATATATATATGCTTGTTGATATATTTTTTCCCAAACGGGCATCTTCAAGCATATAAGTAGAAGCAATGATGTAATTTCTGATGCATTTTGAGTAGTTTTTTTTTTTTAATTCTTTAATGCTCAAGGAAACCCTATAAATATAATGGTAGTATAGTAGTTCTCGTTAATTGGTAATGAGCTATTGAAATTGTGTTTTGCAAATCTATGTTTGGAGATAGTCCATTCAACCAAATACAGAATTCTATAGATTGGCTGTAGTGCTGTAATAACCAAGAAGTTTGAAAACTTATATTACACCCTACGATTACAGTATAAGGTGAAGGGGCTTATTTTAGGGAATAGTTTGAAAAAAATTCCAAAATTAACTTATTAATGTGTGTACCCATGAGCACAATTAGAAAGACCGTTTTTCTACCTGTACTTAAAAAATGTCCTTTGTTTTCCCCTTGATGTTTTTCTAAAAAGCTCTTATATGTTCCAATTTTATAAAGTGAACTTAGAATTTAACCCAGTACCCTGTTTGTTTAATGCTTCCATGTAATACTGGGGTCTATGACATTGCTTCTGTAAATTATCCTATGCATTTTTTTTCAGATAATCATAATGCTGATTTTTGAGACTGTATTTCAATAACCTCCTCTCAAATTCTCTTTTTTTTTAAAAACTGCTTGCTCCAAATGCTAGGTTGTTTTATATACGAGCTCTTCTCTGGTTTAAAGTTGAGCAAAACAGAGGATTTGCGCAATACTGGTTCTATACCTAAGGTTAGTTCTTTCAAGATTCTCTCCTATGGCCATAAATTTCACTTCATTGTCTGCAGATATGGATTAATGTACTTGACCTGTTATATCTTGAGCTTTGGGATAATCATTGCAATTTTCATGCGCAATTGGGCTAGTCCTTGCTTCCAGATTACCAGAGGCTTCTGAGTTCCACGCCTTCTAAAAGGCTTAATACATCAAAGCTTACAGAAAATGGTAAGCTTTTACCACTAGATAATAGTGTATTAACTTTCACCTACTTTCATCTTGGTCATTTTGTAGTTTGCTTGCAATTGTTTTTTAACTTTTGGTTATACGTTCATTTGAATTCCCCAAATTTGTAATTAATCATGATTATTGTGACAGAATATTTTCAGAATAAGCTCGTTGATACAATACGATTTATGGAGGTTCTCAGTTTGAAGGATAGTGTTGAGAAAGATACCTTTTTCCGCAAGCTTCCGAATCTAGCTGAGCAGCTTCCTCGCCAAATTGTACTGAAGAAGGTAATGTAAAATTCATTGTATAATGTGTTCCTGCTCCAAACTCATCGATTCTAATATCATCTATACATTTGGTTTCAGATATTGCCACTTCTAGCTTCTGCCCTGGAATTTGGTTCTGCTGCTGCTCCTGCTTTGTCAGCATTGTTGAAAATGGGCGCTTGGCTTCCTCCTGAAGAATTTAGTGTCAAGGTTTGACTTTTTACTATTTTTTCATATGCTCTTTGTTCACTTTTGAAAGTGTACTCTTTTCATCTCAGACAGATTTTAGTTGACATTTTTAATTTGCTTCTCTTGTAGGTATTGCCTACTATCGTAAAACTTTTTGGCGCCAATGATCGTTCTGTACGAGTTGCCCTGTTGCAGCACATTGACCAGTATGGAGAGTCATTATCTTCACAAATTGTTGATGAACAGGTATGACAACTATGCTGTTGCAGTCAATTGCCTTATCCATTTCCACTATCTCTAAGAAAGCAGCATGATTTATGTTAATCTTATGATTAAACAATTTTTTTTTCTTGCTCAATCTTTTATAGAGCGTTAGTAGTGACGACCTAGAGGGAGTGCCCTACTCTTTCCATTTTTCCGTTCTAGCTTTTCTGTTATGGTTTTCAGTTTTCCTGGGTTTGCTAGAGCACTTTCACGCTCTTGTTTCTCTACTTCACTAGTTTTTTCTCCTGGTGCCCCCTTTTTCCTTTGCTTTGGGCTCATCTTAGATACCCTCCCGACCACGAGTCGGGGTAAGGGTGCGTACATCTCGACCCCCCAGATCCCGTCTCGTACCGGGTTCCACTTGGGTAGATGTTGTTGTTGTTGTTGTTGTTGTAATCTTTTATAGTATACTATATTATTTTGTTACTTGTAATCAGGTATATCCTCAAGTTGCTAATGGATTTTCGGACACATCAGCTTTTCTTCGAGAGCTTACACTAAAATCTATGCTTATTCTGGCTCCGAAGGTATAATACTCATTCTCAATCATTTTTCTTTGGCATGTTGGTGTGTTACACTTTTCAAGCCCAGCTATGATGGTCGATGTAACCTGATGAGATTTAATGTTTGATTTAAATAGAACATTTGACTTTGACAAGTCAGCCTTTTCTGATGATTTTGTGGACTCTAATAATCTGGAGGTATTATTATCCTGGATTGAAAGATAACCCAGATTAAATATTTCTCTGTCATTGCTAATATCCTTGCTAGATCAGTAGCGTAGCTGTTTTCACTGGCTTCTTATTGCTCTCCAGTAACACAATCTGCATCATTTTCTTTCCTTATTCACCTTTTATTCTTCCATCTTTTGAATTGGCCTTTTTGCAGATAAATTAAGTTATGAGAGGAAAAGATCATTTTTTTTTTTGTGTGCATGATGGTGCATTAGTTAGGTATTTATATTTTATTAGATCCTTCTGACATGGTTTTAATTAATTGATTGCAGCTCTCACAACGTACAATGTCTGGATCTTTACTAAAGTACCTATCGAAGTTACAGGTGCCTGCTTTCTTTGCTTTTTAATGCATCCGTGTCTAATCAAGCTCATACTTTTATTTAATTCCAGAGATTTTCATTCTTATTTTACATTTCATCACGAGTATATTGTTCATTTTAGCTTCTAAGTGGAGTTTCTGGAACTTTTTCAGGTTGATGAAGAGCCCGCGATTAGAACAAATACTACAATATTACTCGGAAACATAGCCAGCTATCTCAATGAAGGGGTCAGTATTTTCTTATATTTGTTTGGAATCACAATTTTCCTGAATGTATTGGGATCCATACAGCGAGAGTTCACTTATTGACTGTACTTCTCTATACCCTAAGTTCACTATTTCGTATGTGAGTTTTCATTTGTAGTGTACTTCATAATTTTAATGCAGACAAGGAAAAGAGTTCTGATCAATGCATTTACTGCTCGTGCATTGCGTGATACATTTTCCCCTGCAAGGGGAGCAGGTACATTTTAGAATAATATACATTATTGTGCATTTTGACATTGCTTCCGACTCTTGCATGATACTTTTTTTTTTTCTTAAATCATCTGAATTATAACCATGATTTCGCTAATTGGTTTGCCAGGATTAATGGCCTTGTGTGCCACTAGCTCTTATTATGATTCTATGGAGATTGCTACACGAATTCTTCCAAATGTCGTTGTGCTCACAGTTGATCCTGACAGGTTTTTTTTTTTTTTTAAATCTTGTTTCATTTCCTTAAGTGCATAATAGGATAAAGTTCTCGAATTGGTAAATATATAGAAGAGAGAGAAAGAATTTACATGAGCAAGACTTCACGAGAGAAGTCTCACTAAAATCACTACATGAACAAGCTCATGGTTAAACCCAAATAAACCGCATAATAGGATAAAGTTACCTGTGCCCAAGATTACATATAAAACACTCAAGTTAAAAAATATCTTTGAGAATTCTTTTCTCAATCTCAACTAATGAGTCCTATCTATATTTTCATGCCCAAAGGCTTTGTTATGGACAAAACTATTATTCACTTCATGATGCTTTCATCAATGGCCCTTAAGTGTTTTTGGTATCATCACTATTGACATTGTACCAAGGCATCAAATGTACCTGATGATCTTTATTTCAATTGCCCCCTTGCTGCATGAAGGCAGTTTTCTCATTTGGTGTCATGTACATGTAAGGCTAGAGATGCTTCAAAATGAGGCTAATTAACACCTTAATTCACCGTATCTTTTAAAACCAGTAAGCTATCAGTCTCTTTTAATTCTGCACTTAAGTATAATCCATCCTACCTTGTGAGAGTTTTTTCTAGCCAGGGAATGAATAGCCAACAAATGTGAGTGTCTGCTAAACATACTGTGTTTTATAGCACTATCTTGATTCATCTTAGGTCTTGATTCTTCTTATTTTTGTTATTTGATTTTTCAGTGATGTTCGATCAAAGGCATTTCAAGCAGTTGACCAATTTTTGCAGATAGTGAAGCAATACTATGAAAAGGTCTGTGTGATATTTGGCCCTCATGAGATTCAAGTCTTCATTTACTAGTTTTGGACTTGTTTAGAAGTATGTACTTTCTCTATGTAGAAGTACAAAAAATTGCCTTGTGTGGCTATATGCATATTAACAATATCTGTTTATATTAATGCCTTGCAACCTCACATTTTCTTTTGCACTGGTACGGAAATTTTGCTTGCATACATACTTTTTCTTTTTGAGCTACTGCTGTACAATCATGGATTGAATTAGTCATTTAGGTATATAGTACCATAGTATCTACTTTATCTGTTGGGATGAGGATATTCAAGGACTTTTGCATGACTAACGTTAATCATAGCTCTCATTTTCCTTCCAGGCTTACTCTCTGATTTAATGTCCATGTAAGATTACATAATAATTGCTCAACAACATATTGTTACAGGGTGAGACAGTTGAAGGAAGTACGGATGCTATAGGATTATCAGGAAATGCTGGTTTACTTGGGTATGTAATTGAATATTTTATAGGAGCTGACTTTCTGATAACTTTGATAAGTCTTTCAGTTGTCCTCTATCTGATACTAGCATTTGATTTTCTCGCCCTTTGTGCTTCTATTTCCTTTTGTTTACCATCTATCCTCTCTTATGCTCTCCTAAATTTCTTTTTCATCTCTTTTGTCCTGAAACCACATATCCTCTTTTTTTTTTTTTTTTCTTCTAACTTTTACTTAAGACACTGATATTCAAGTTGCTGCAATTGCTCTTGGTAACTTTAATCTGTTTGCCCTGGTGAAACCAACAAAGTAAATTGGAGGAATTAATACTGCTTTTTTTTCCCCCCCTTTTGCTTACTGATTGCTAGAACAGCTCTATACTCGTTGTTCTGGCTAGATTGTATTGCCAATGCATGTACCTGTACATATGAGATTGACCCATAACCAAACAATGCTGCAGATGGGCAATGAGTAATTTAACTCTGAAGGGCAAAGCTTCAGAACAAGCACCACTTACATCTATGGGTTCTAGCACATCCCTCTCATCAGCAACTGTCACTGCAAGTTCAGGTTTGTATATATAGCCAATGCACCAATTTTGCTGAACATACGTTTTTTAATCCTCCTATTTCACTGCAATTTAACTTATCATTCTTCATATGCTCATCTGGCATCAATGTAATATTGTTTCAATTATCCTAGTTGATTCTTATCTTATTCATTAAATTTGTTTTTAAAGTATGTGTCATCTACCTAAGGAGTCATGGTAGAAATATGTTGATCATTTGCTGTTGATAAATCCAATTATAGAATAAGGTTGTAGGAACCATTGGGAAGCTATCATTCCTTAATTACTAGTTAGTGACTAAATCATCTCACTTGTTTCACGTAGTCGGGGTTTAGTTAGATTGTTTTCTCCTTTTTCTTCCAACTCTTTCTTGGATATAGTTGCAAGTTACCTGAATCCAGTGAACTTAATCTCATAAAATTTATGGTCTTCGAGGGCTTAAGAGGAGACATGCTTAATCTTTATTTGTTTTTAGGATTTAAAAAATCTGAGGCTGTGAAGTAATGTCGAATATTTGGGCTGGTTAATTCTAAGCAGCTAATGATCATTTTGTTCTTTTGCAACTCTGGCTGGTTACTAATGGGATGACCATTATAATGGGTTAGTCAAGGCAAATCATTTGGGTATTATTATCATCAGGGTGAAGACTGAAGAGAGTTTTTTTTTTTTTTTGTAAATGCTAAATATTTCACACAGCAGTGTTGTGGGCATAATACCTTATAAGTTCATGCTTAAAAGCTTTCTGCTTGTTTGCAGGAAAGGACGGTGTAAGTAACAGTACGTTGCCACCTCCTGTGCGCACAAGCTCTAGTGTGGATTTGACCGAACAACCTGCACCACCATCTCCAACATCTACTGATGGTTGGGGAGATCTTGACAATGGAATTAATGATGATCCTGAAAGTGAAAAAGAAGGATGGGATGACATGGAGCCACTTGACGATCCTAAGCCTTCACCAGCCCTTTCAAACATTCAAGCTGCTCAGAAGCGGCCGGTTTCACAGCCAAAACCTCCAGTTTCTCAACCTAAGTCATCATCAGGTACCGTAATATAAGTGTTTTTATTAATGGAAATACTCATTCTTAATATACATATATATAGTGTAGGTCACTAACGGGATAATCCCTGTTTATGCAGCAAAGAACACGTTGAAGGCGCCCAAAGACGAGGACGATGATCTGTGGGGTTCAATTGCTGCACCAGCTCCGAGAACAACAACATCCAAGCCATTTAGTGTGGGAAGCTCCACAGCGAGTGACGATGATGACCCTTGGGCTGCTATAGCGGCCCCACCGCCGGTGACGAGGGCAAAGCCCTTATCCTCTGGCAGAGGACGAGGTAAGCCTTCTGCTCCCAGGCTGGGAGCACAGAGGATCAACAGAACATCATCTTCTGGGATGTAGTACTAGTAGATACCAACTTCTAAATCATTGGAATTGAAAAAATGCAAGTGCCAGATCCTAAAACAGAGGTTTGTGATATGATAACGAGTTTTGTAAACTTTTGTATTCTTTTCCTCCATTATTTTCTTATTACAACAAAAAATAATTAGTGAATTTGCTACTTTTGCCCCCCTCCCTCTCAAATTCCTTTTGATTGAATTGTGGAATTTTGGGTTGTAATATAGTTCTATTATTTTTTTCCTCCCCTTTCAAACATGGTTGATTATGTTGTGTTTGCACTTGCAAGATGTTTATCTAGTAGGCTCAGGGCAGATCTTTTGAGAGCCCATAAGCTGCTTGACCAAACATTGTAACAATAGAAACAATAAAGAAATACAACACAAACATCGAGACCAAAGTTGTAATGTCCAACTTCCCAACCAAAAGGAAGAAGGAAAAATACAGATCCGACTATCTGAATGAATAGAAACGGATGAGCATGAAATTCAGTATTTGATTTGATAGAATTGGAACTAATTCTCTTCAAGAACTACAATTTTGAAGATAAATGTCAATTCTCCAGAACCAAACATGCAACAATTTGGGGATTTTGTCACGGGAGGATGAATGGAACAGTGACGATGATGAAGTGAGCAAACATGGTGGCGGAAACAGGATTCTTGGTTATTCCATTCATCAAATACTCAGGTTGTTACATCATAAAATATTTATACTAGGAGCCCAGCTGGAGGATAAAATAAATCAAATGCTGCGTTTCAGGTGGTTAAATAAAAACTAAACAAAACGATGTGTATCTAGTAGGCTAAGAGCCCCCCTCAAGCCGAGTAGGAGAATTAATGAGCATGCCCAGCTTGGTGAGCAGATCATTGTGATGTGCAAACGGTAGAATCTTTGTTACCACGTGAGCAAGTTGGATTATGTGTGGGCAAGTAAGAGAGATTGAGAAGTCCATCCATAACTTTCTCCCGGGTAAAATGACAGTCGATCTCCAAGTGCTTTGTGCGTTCAGTGAAGGCTGGGTTCTTGGCGATATGAAAGGCTGACTTGTTATTACAATGGAGAGTAATTGGCTTAAGATTGGTCTCCCCAAGTTCTTGAAGAAGATTCACTAGCCAAGTAACTTGTGCAACTGCTTGTGACATGACTCTATATTCGGCTTCCGAAGATTGTTTCTTGGAGTAACGGTGGATTGTTTCTTGGAGCGCCAACTAATTGGGTTAGAGCCATGGAGGATGACATAGCTTGTGACAGATCGCCGGGTAGTGGGACAGTTTGCCCAATCAGAGTCTGAAAAAGCTTCAAGTGTAATCCTCTCTCCTGGATGAAAAATAATACCAAAATGAATGGTGCCCTTTCACGTAATGGATTAAGCGCAAATTGTGCAATAGAGCATCCGTGTGAGAGGATCTTGGCTTATTGGCTTAGTAGTTGGACAACGAATGAATTGTCTAGTCTTGTATTAGTAAGATAACTGAGCTTCCCCACCAAGTTTCTGTATTCAGATGGGTTAGAGAGAGAGAAAGTCGCTTGTATCATCATCTTTAAGCTTGTAGTTGATAGGAAGTGGAGTTGCTCGTGTACGCAAGTCAGCAACATTTGCATCATGGACAATTTCCTTAGCAAATTTATGTTGATAGAGAATGATTGCATTGCCTTGATATTTGACCTCCATCCCCAAAAAGTAATTTAGAACCAAGAATTTAGTGTTTGCTTCAGATGTCCAATCACTGAAATATTTGAACCTGTCACCGACAAATCATGCACATATATAGCAACCATTGTCACCCCATTCTTATATATTATGTTGCATAAATGACGAAGAATCATGCTTAGACTGAACAAAATTGAGTGAAACAAGAGTAGTGGCCAGGTTATGGAACCATAAATGAGAGGCTTGTTTGATGTTCACCTCGGCCATCAGAATTATGCCTCTTTAACCATTACTTGTCCTCCTAAACCGTCATCTACACCTTCAAAGGGAACTTCTTCATCAACCCCGAGCTTGGCCGACCGTCCTAGAATCATGATGTCACTAGACCACCCAACAGAGCCATGCCTTGAGGCTATCTACCCACTTCATGCGGTAGGACCTCGTGAAGGAGTTGGACCGATCCTCTGCGGTTGAAATCTTTATGGGGGTAGGTATTTTTCTTGATAGTTTTTATCGTGTTTTAAGATGTCGACCCCTTGCATGATGGGTCTTCACGTCACTCTCGGGGCTTATGACCTTTTCAAGGACGTGCCGCCACAACTTAATTTTTACAGTAGGAGAAAAACTCTAGTACGTGACCTCATGAGCTTCGAGAAGAAAGGTCCGGAGAAGAAATTTGGTGACTTGTCGATGACTTGAAGGCTAAGCTCCAGGTTACCGCGGAGAGAGAGGCGTCTATTCAAGGAAGTGGAGGAATAGACAGACTTCCTGGGACCTTGTGAAAGAGAGGAACATAGGCTCAAGAAAATTTTCATTTTCCAATTCAGGCTCGAGTTAAAAAAATTTACGGTTAGGGATTGAGAATCGCCGCATGAACCAACGACCTCTCTCTATAAATTTTTTGTTTTACAAATTTAATTAAACCTCTAAGTCTTTAATAGTTTGCCGCACCACTTCCTAACCTAATAGCTAGCCTATCTCCGTAAAATTTTATAATTCGAGCCTAAATTCGGAAATCAAAGTTTTTCTGAGCCTATGTTGGAAAAAAATTCCAATGCGGGGTACCCATCTGACTCCCCCAGCAAAGATGTGGACAAGATAGTGGCAATTGTGATTCTCTCGGATATGACGGATGACAAGGAACAGAAAGGTTCTAGTGTTGAGCCAGAAAGTTGGAAGTTTTCTTTTAATTGTATGGTTAACACAATATTTTGTGCATCCTTGTTTTTGTAGGCTTTTGAAAAATGATGTTTTCGGTGGCCGTGTGTTTTGGGCTTTCTTTGGGATTCATGGATTTTGGCCATTATCAATGCTGATAAAAGCATATGTTTCCAGTACGTGTTTCTACTATGCTTTATATGTGTCTTGTGCTTGTTGATATTTGTTTTGCAGGTATTACATGTTATGTAGGATAGGCTGCAAGTGGACCACATCATCTTGCAACTCGTCGACTGTGTCCAAATCATGAAACAAGTTGCCACAATTGGCTTCTTCGGCGGTCAGGCCATAACATGCTGTCATGATTGATATTTCAACAAGGAGCACGGATTTGCAGCCATAGACTAACGAGAAAGGAATATGTCAAGTTGCTGTGTTTGGAGTTGTGCGATCGGACCATAAGATTAGTGGTAACTCGTCTGCCCAGTGCCCTTTTTCCTCCTTAAGGCGTTTCTTCAAGTGATTCATGATTACCTTGTTACTAGCTTCTGCTTGACCATTCACATGTGGGTAACGAGGTTTCGACGTTACTAGATGATTGTTGTAGCGTTGACAAAAGCGCTTTGTTTTTTCACTGATGAATTGCGAGTCGTTGTTGCACACGATGGTGGATGGAACACCAAATCTGCTCAAGATGTTGCGCTTGAAGAAGGATATGACCTTAGTATCTTTGACCTCCTTGAACGCCTCAACTTCAATCCATTTAGAGAAATAATCCATCATTTCTATGTGAACACATTGCCCTGAGGCTGGTGGTAACTTGACTACGATATCCATTCCCCATTCATGAAAGGCTAAGGGGAAGATATCAGATGAAGTAATTCCGATGGTTGATGTGGAATAGGTCCATGACGCTGGCACGCGTCACATCTTTTTGCAAAATCGATCTCGTCTTTGACCATAGTGTGACACCCTTATACCCTATGACGTATACTTTGTAAAACTTATCTCTTATATACACAGATAATTCACATATACCAACTATTCACATAAGCACATAGCAGACATTAACAACCATAAAAGGTTGCACACACACAATTTATTACTACTCATACTAAAACATCTATTACTCTAACTTCTATTACAAACCATCTATGATGCAGGATGAGGAGGAGAAGGTTGCATAGAGCTTCAGCCGGCCGACCTGTATGAATGTGACCTCTAAACGGACACACATCAATAAGAACTAGCTGAACCTGAAAAATTGTTTTGCGATTTACGTGAGTCGCATACTCAGTGAATATAAACCATGCTCAATTATTTCACACAAAGTCAAACATTTAGTCCATGTACATATACATACATATTATACATATGTCATATAGGAATTTACTATGCAAATGCAAATGCTAATGTATCCAATTTATTATTCTGTGAATTGTTCAAGCCTGAATCTGCCCCGAGTTTCCATTACCGACTCTTTCCCATTACCAACTTTTCTTTTCTTTTTTTTTCCATATACCAACCTTTTTTTTTTCTTTTCCATTACCGACTTTTAGGCATCTTAGGCCTCATTTGCTCATATACCATCTCTTAGGCATCTTAGGCCTCATGTATGACCCGTAGGTCCTGTAATACAAATTCAGGGCGAGACAGTCACAGGTCCTTTTAAATCTCATTGCAATATGCTATGCAATCAAGTGCATCCTGTAATCATATATCATATGCCATCTGCTAACATACTTTATGTGCAATCAACTCTGGAAATTACAGAGCTACCACATATATCCATGTAACTCATATAGCACATATATCCATATAGCTCATATAGCACATATATCCATATAGCGCATATAGTACATATAGCACATAGGGTTGAATCTCCGGTCTATACTCACATATATTCATATATTCATATTTCACATATAGCGCATATGGTTGAATCTCCGGTATATACTCACCTGTTTAAGATATAGATATTATATCTCTTCCTTTCCTCTTTGACCACGATCTATGACTTGTGCTCCTATATTTAACCAAATGCAAAAACAGCCTATTTACTCTTACAAACTCTAACCCCAAATGCAATGAAATGTCAGAATGCATTATAACTTCTTCTGCATAATTCCAAATCCTTTAAAACTTGACACCGATAAACGATATATATAGAAGAACATTTGTCTAGTTCAAACCTTTCTGAAAAACTTGATCAAAGGGCTCCCTAATATCCTTACAAAACGAAACCCTAAAATTACTCTGAAATCTTTTACCAAATATAAATCCAATATCGAAAACACCCTTTGAAAACTATAGATCAACTGATTTCTCAAACAAAAGCAACTGTAAATCTAGATCTGGATAAATTAGAAAAATCCAAATAAACAATTAACTAATTAAAACTTACCAAATCACGCTTGTACTTCGAAATTAAAACCCGATAGAAGAAATCTCGTACCAGATCCAGCAAAAACACAAATTTTAATCCAACTCTTCTTTTCTTTCCCCTCTGTGCTCTCGTTTTTGGTTTCAATTCATATGTTTAACTTTGAAGATAAGATCACCTTATAAAACTCAGCAAAGGTCGGCCAAAAGAGTCGGCAAATTTTTTCCAAAATTACGATTTTCACCCTCAAATCTCCTTTACTACAAACTTTACCATGAAATAATTAATAATTAACTTTTACTTAAAAACTTTTTAAAATATAAAAACTTAATTAAAATTATATGAATGCAAAATGACGTATGCACTTTGGTCGGGGATGTTACACATAGTGGCCCAGTATTAGCTTATCATGCTTGCTTTCTTTGCCAGGTTGCGGCCCCCGGTGTGGTTTCCGCATTCGTCGTCACAAATGTCTATTAACATAGTCTCTACTTCGTTTTCTTTGACACACCTTGAGTATAATCCTGAGGACATCCACTTGAACACATTGTTATCTTTAATCGCAAACGTAGATGCGTTTACCTTGAGTTGGCGAGCAACCTCTTTGTCTTCCGGTAGAGTTCCTTCTTGCAACCACTTTATGAAAGGCGTCGTCCACGAAGGTAACATGTCATCTTCTTTGATTTCCAACATGTCGACATCTTTACTGATTAAAGGTGCGTCTACATGTAAGAAGGGAATTTTTTCATATTCTCTAGGGTCAATTGTTGATCCATGGTTGGGAAAGGCGTCTTCCAGTGTATTAGCATCTCGAGGCACATGTTTTATTTGGAAATGTTGAAAATTTTTGGTGATGCTCTGAACCTTCTCCAAGAATGATGTCATCTTCGAATCCCTGGAAGCATAGGAACATGTTACTTGATTTACAATAAGTAACAAATAACAAATTACATCGATGTCTTGCACGTTCAAATCTTTGGCGACGTTTAATTCCGTTATAAGTGCCTCGTACTTTGCCTCATTGTTTGTTGCTTTGAATGTACACCACCTAGCTTGGGCTATCATATCCCCCTATGGCGACTTCAGTACTACCCCCAGTCCGACTCCAACTTGATTGGAAACACCATTTGTATGTAGTAGCCACCTTCTAAATGTTAACGTTTAACCCCCTTGCATTATTTCCTACTCGTCATTACTAGGTGGGGGTAGGAGTGAAGTCGGCCAAAAAATCCACCAAAGCCTACAATTTCATTACATATCTTGGTTTGTAGTTGACATCATATCCGCTCAAGTGTATTAACCATGTAACGAGTCGACCTGATTATTATGGTTTTGACATAACACTCTTCATTGGAAAGTTAATTCTCACAATTATAGAACGTCTCTCAAAATAAGGCCATAGCTTAATGGAAGCCATAACTAAAGCAAGTACAAGTTTCTCAACAGGAGAATACCTCATTTTGGCATCTAGTAGACTTTTACTTACATAATATACCGTAAGTTGATCCCCACCTTCTTCTAGAATGAGTACCACAATAACTGCAACTTTTTTCACGACTAAGTACATGTATAGTGTCTCCCCTTGTTTAGGCTTTAACAGGATCTCAGGACGAGACAAGTACTTCTTCAAGTCTTGAAACGCGTTTTCATGTTCTTTTGTCCACTCGAACGACCTATTTTTTTCTTAAGATGTCGTAAAATATCTTATTTCTATCAAATGATCTTGAGATGAACATGTTTAGAGCTACTACCCTCCCAGTCAATTTCTGCACATCTTAAACGCACTAGGGCGATTGGAGGTCTAGGATGGCCTTTACTTGTTTCGGGCTTGGTTTAATCCCTCTATGTATTACTAGGTGGTGGCCAACGTGGACGATGCGGTGTTCGTGGGTACAAGCATGTCAGGATGATGAAGGGATCCTGATGGCATCAACAGCGGGTAGCGTAACGGTTCAAAGGGGTCCAACCGAGGCTCCGACAATGATTACGACGTCGACCGGGTGAACGATTGGGTGGCGTGCAAGCGCCCGGCTGGGTTGGTTGGGCGGTTCGGCACAGCGGCATGACCGTGAGGGCGAGGCGGCTCCGGTGGATGGTTGGAGTGGTGGCTAAGGTGGTGGATGATGCCTGATGGTGGCGGTCGGGTGGCGTCGAAGATCGAACAAAGAAGGCGAGGCAGAGAAGAATTGTAACGAAGAAGAAGAAAAGAAGTGGGGCTAGCTTGTCTTTTAACTTGTATGTGAAAACCGAACGAAGGTGGAGTATATTTATAGTGGAACGAACTTGGGCCTCACGTAAATATAAATTAAAATGTAGCGCAATTAAATTTGTGTGCTAGAGTCCCAGAAGATAGAATTTGAAGGCATCATAGCCGTAATAAAAAACGGCCACACAACAAAGACAAAAGACACAAAAACAAAATAATATAATTAATTAGTATTTAAAATAATCAAAACCACATTTATTTATTTAACATATTAAATTGCACCAATGAAAATACAAATTTAGGGAAAAAGGTGGTAAGTTGCGTCTTGTTTGTGTTTAATTTTTATATTTTTGGTCGAATCTTGTTTGGGTTTAATACTTGAAACCACAAATAAAGATTTTTGAGCTGCAGCTAGTGCAAAAGAAGGAATTCGTTGCCAAACACGCGCCCTTATCACCAGCGTAGAGCAAATCGGCCATGGCGGACAGACTACCTGTTCTCTTGCCTGGCCCAACTCCCTCCAATTCCAAACCCTTCTTTCACCACCACAACCACCAGCACAACCCTCCTCCATCTCCGCCGGCGCCCTTAAACCCTTTACTCGAGGGCTTCCTCCAGCAGCAGCAGCAGCAACGCCCTCAGGATTTCCAAACCCCCTCCACCTCAACTACCACCCCTTCACACCGCCGCCTTCCTCTCGGAAAACACCGCGACCTCAACCGTGGCAAGCCCTGGTCCCACCACGGTATCTCCCGGAAAGGCCAGTCGATTCTCCAAAAGCTGCTACAACCGGGATTCGATGATTCGGGTAAGCTCGATGATGTTTTGCTTCAATTGTTCGATTTTCCCAGGTCGGATGACGATTTCGAGTCCGTTACTGGCGAGCTGTTGGGCCTACTTAGGGGTTTAGGGTTTTACAAGAAGTTTGATTTAGCTGTGAGGGTTTTCGATTGGGTTCGCTCTCAAAGCGGGCTTCGAGTCGTTATCGATGGCCATGTTGTCGCCGTCGTCGTTAATCTTCTAGGGAAGCAAGGCCGTGTTTTCGATGCCTCTTCGTTGATCAATACGTTACGCCAGGATGGCTTTGATGTGAATGTTTATGCCTACACCGCCATGATCAGTGCTTTTGCTAGCAATGGCAAATACAGGGAGGCTGTTAGGGTCTTCTCCGAAATGCAGGAGGAAGGATGTAAGCCCACTTTGATAACCTACAATGTCATCTTGAATGTATATGGGAAAATGGGAATGCCTTGGAACGGAATTCTTGAGACTTTGGAGAAAATGAAGAGTTCGGGTGTTGGGGTCGATTTGTACACCTACAATACTCTCATAAGTTGCTGTCGTCGTGGCTCCTTGTATGACGAAGCGGCCAGACTATTTGGGGAAATGAAATTAGCTGGGGTTACACCTGACAAGGTTACATATAATGCACTATTGGATGTTTATGGAAAATCTAGGCGTCCTAAAGAAGCAATGGATGTTTTGCGGCAGATGGAGCTCAACGGTTTTTCCCCTAGCATTGTGACGTACAATTCTTTGATATCTGCATGTACCAGGGATGGGCTGTTGGATGAAGCCAAGCTCCTCAAGTGCCAAATGGAAGAGAAAGGGATCAAGCCCGATGTGTTTACTTACACTACCCTGTTATCGGGATTTGAGAAGGCTGGGAAAGATGAGTCAGCAATGAAGGTTTTTGAAGAGATGAGAGATGCTGGCTGCAAACCTAATATTTGCACCTTCAATACCCTGATTAAAATGCACGGTAGCCGGGGAAATTTTTCTGAAATGATGAAGATTTTTGAAGAGATTCAGAGATGCGAGTGCTCTCCTGATATTGTAACCTGGAACACACTGTTGGCTCTGTTTGGGCAGAATGGGATGGTCACAGAAGTGTTTGGAGTATTCAAGGAAATGAAGAGAGCTGGATATGTACCTGAGAGGGACACCTTTAATACCTTAATCAGTGCTTATAGCAGATGTGGCTCTTTTGACCTAGCAATGGATGTATACAAGAGGATGATGGTTGCTGGAATCACCCCGGATCTCTCTACTTACAATGCTGTTTTAGCAGCACTTGCCAGGGGAGGGCTATGGGAACAATCTGAAAAAATGCTTGTTGAAATGGAAGAGGCCTTTTGTAAACCCAATGAGTTGACGTATTGTTGTCTGCTTCATGGTTACGCAAATGGAAATCAAATTGAGCGCATTGGTGCTCTTGCATACAAAATATACTCTGGTGTAATCGAGCCTACAGTTACTTTGTTAAAGACTCTGGTTCTTGTATATAGCAAAAGTGATGTACTTGTAGAAACCGAAAGAGCCTTTTTGGAGTTTCGAAAGAAGGGGTACTCACCAGATATAACCATTTTGAATGCCATGATTTCCATATATGGCCGTAGGCGGATGGTTGAAAAAGCCACTGAGATGTTCAATTTTGTGAGGGAGAGTGGGTTCACTCCTAGCTTGGCGACGTACAATAGCTTGATGTATATGTACAGTCGATCAGGAAACTGTGAGAGGGCAGAGGAAGTTCAGAAGGATGTTTTGCTTAGTGGATTGAAGCCTGATATCATCACATACAATACAATCATATATGCTTATTGCAGAAGTGGCCAAATGAAGGATGCTAACAGAGTTTTTTATGACATGAGGCAGCGCGGAATTGTTCCCAACGTGGTTACTTACAACACCTTTGTAGCAGGTTATGCAGCTAATTCTATGTTTCTAGAAGCCATTGCTGTGGTCATTTACATGATCAAGCAGAAAAAGCGAGATTGTAGACCAAATGAGAGTACATACAATACTATTGTAGATTGGTACTGTAGACACAATCGTCTAGATGAAGCTAGAATGTTTATCAGTAATCTGCGCAAACTTGATCCCCGTATTCCAAGATATGAGGAATGTAGATTATTAGAACGAATGAAACAGCGATTTCCATAAATGTGTTATTTTTATTAATCATGGTATTATTTATGTATCGGTGTGTTGATAGGCAACCGCCTGATTTGAAGAAGCAAGAGCTTGAGAAACGGTATTTTTGCCAGCGCCTTAGCATTATAGCCTTTTGTGAATTTTATTTATTTTTCACTCTTTATCATAATCGCACTTAGAGCCTGTTTGGATTACCCAGAATAAAAATTGCATTAAATCCTGCATTATAATGCAAGATAATGCATTATCCTAGGTAATCCAAACAGGCCCTTATCATAATATGTATTAATGTTACTTGATAAGAGCTCATGCTCCCAAGGGTTGCCATGGCTGTCGATTTCCATAATATGTATTAGTGATGTGTTATACTGCTGCTGCAGGAACAAACGGATTCATATTTGTACTATGGAATTCAGGAAAGGTAACCGATGGAATAAAAGTGTTGATTTTGTGAAATGTATTTAGTTGTAACTATTCTAGTGTTTGAACCAATTATCCCACTGGGTAATTGCTGTATTTTGTTTTGGACCGAATAATCATTTTATGGTATAAAAAATGATTACTGGTATAGTTCATGTCTAGCTGATATTTTCCTCTATTTCAGGTCTAAGATGTGGTTCCAGAAGATCGGAGAAGTTTCAGTTTATATACTTGGCCAAGTACATGCTTTGGAGAATGAAATGCTCTCGAGGATGCAAAACCAAGGCATGGATTGGATTCATATTAGCCTATATATATATATGAACTTAGTCTTTAGCTTTTGCTGAATATCAGGTACCTTTTTGCTGTATGCTGCAGTCAATGCGTTGGCCTTCATTTTTGTGATGAAAGCGGTACCTGAAACAAAGAGAAGAACTTTGGAGCAAATCCAGTCGGAGATAAATGTGTAGTCATCATAGAAGAGTAACAATTTATTTTGTCATGCAATAATAAAGGAGCAGTCAGTATTCAAACATAAAATATCATTTCTTGTCATGCAATCATCAAGGACCAGCAGCACTGCTGTGAATTTTGTAAGTTTCAAATCTGTGTTATATATAGCAGGAGTTGATCTAACAAATTAATTTTCCTATCTTGATAGTTCTTCCTGTTAAATTTTAATTGGGAATTAAAATAAAGCCTTCTCATGTTAAGCTATTCAAATAAAAATTTCGACCAAAAAAATAAAATAAGAAATATTCAAATAAGAAATTACTATATTCCAATGTTAAGCATATGAGCAACGTCATTTACGTACTTATGCTTGGGAATAAAGTTATAGGTCATTATTCCTCTGTGCCCCTTAATGACATCATTCAGTTGCCTATTGAAAAAAGCTTGATCGAGCTTGTAATCTCAAATGCATGCATGGTCGCAAGCGTTTTACCTTTAGCATTCTTAATTTTCCACATGGGCAACCATACGACGAACAAATGTGTATTAATAGTTGCAGTAGTCACCAACTTTAGACTTTAGTTGCACAAGGATTCCAATTCAGTATGCAACCATACGACGAACAAGGATTCCAATTCAGTATGCTTGGGAATAAAGTTATAGGTCATTATTCCTCTGTGCCCCTTAATGACATCATTCAGTTGCCTATTGAAAAAAGCTTGATCGAGCTTGTAATCTCAAATGCATGCATGGTCGCAAGCGTTTTACCTTTAGCATTCTTAATTTTCCACATGGGCAACCATACGACGAACAAATGTGTATTAATAGTTGCAGTAGTCACCAACTTTAGACTTTAGTTGCACAAGGATTCCAATTCAGTATGCAACAAAGCTATAATGATTTCAATTATAGACAACAAATAAAGTATAACTGAGTGATTTTTCTTACTTTCTCTGTTGCTATTATTGCTGGCATTTCCCTGGCACAACGCGTACGGCTGCAAAAGAGTGCTTTTCATTCAGCCATTGAGTAGCACCATAATAAATCTTTTGAAATTTAAGCATGACAAATACAAAAAAGGCTGAAAAAAGCAAGGAAGAAGAAGTTCAAGGTAAAAGGAATTGACACAAAAGAACGTCATGGATATTGATCAACATGTAATGAAATGCTCGAAATATTACCACAAAGAGGACAACGTAGCATCCTTTTTAATATTACAAAACAACATTATTGATATTCTACTAGGGACTAGTCAAATGGCATTTTATGTATGAACGTTTAACATGTCATAAGTTACATGAATTTGATCACGCCGCAAGAAGGAATTTGATCACCCTTTTCCCTCCTTTCTTTCTATATGTATCCCAAACACTCCACAACTGAGGAGCAACTACTTCTTCGAGCACCAACTAACCCATTTGACTTGTCTTTCTGCACAAGACTCCATCCATCTTTAACTTCTAAAAAGATCTTCAGACGCTAGAAGCTGAATCAAAGTCCATGAAACATGTCCCATCAACTTACTTCATCTTGGAACAGTGTTGAGTTCCCAAAAACACTGGAACAACGATCGCTCTCTCCAGTTTTGATGATGACAAACACCATTAGAGAACTAACCTGTTTTATTCAAGTATTTCAAAGGAACTACATGTGAACTAGGAACTACAAAGCCATATGAAGATGCTCCTAGTAAGGGAACTCGAGTGTCGAATGTTCCCTATTCAAGGGAACTCTCAAGTCAATCCAAAGACAAGCCAACGTGAAATGCGGAAGCCTGTTCTAAACAAATCAAAGAGACAGTCTGTGCATCAAACTGATCAAACGACCCGATGAGCTTCAAGAGTTGACAATATTTGAATCAAGTCACATGTGAGAAAAGTACACTTCCTTGGAGGGCAAGACAAGGGCATTTCGAACAAAGACTAAAGGATAAGGATTTGGCTCCAAGGATGTTACGTTTATAAATACCAATAAACAGTAAGTTTGCAACTCACTTCTCTCCAAGCACAAAAAGCAAACCCTATAGTAAGATGAGAAAGAAAGAAGGAAGAACCAGAGAAGTCACTGGTGATGAGTGTGCAATCTCGACGACAGAAAGAAAGGAGTTCCCAAACGCAAGGGAACTGAGTAGTCGATTCTGGGTGCAAGGTCTGATTTAGTTGTTTTAGTTGTGTTGTTCGCTTAGGAATTAAGTTGAGAAGACTCATTAGTGTTTTTAGAGTTCGATGACTTCTAGGAACAAAGAAGTTTGAGTCTTGCCTATTTAACAATAAATAAAGAAGTAAGTCATTCAAAATCCTTCAACAGAGGTAGAGGTTTACCCACACAACAAGTTGTGGGGTTCCTCTATCAAGAATTGTGTCCCTTCTTTTATAGTTTTTGTTTTATACCTGCTTTGTATTTTTATTCCATTGCCTTGGAAACAGTGCAACACTTGTTCCAAAATCTCTACGCCCTTTGATCAAACAATTAGTATCAGAGCAGGTCGCTCTAGATTTGTGCGTTAGTCTTGCAAGTATATATACCGGATGTCGTCCGAGATGACTCAAATCGATCATGGGAACAACAATCCGCCAAGGCTTATCACTGGAATGTTCGAGAGGTGGCAGAGATTGATGAAAGACTGGGTGAGGAGCCACGACTTAAGCGTGGTGTGTCATAGAGAAAGGAAAGTTTGAGGTAGATCCAGCCATTCATGACGATCTGTCCAAATGAGGACAAAATGAATGTAAGTGCATGGAGGCCAAATTCAAGGCTAAAATGTATCTCAACAACGTTATGTGTGAACAAGATGCTGACAGAGTGGCTAACCTTGAGAAGGCCAAGGAAATGTGGGCCGCCATCCAACAGATGCACGTAGGGAGTTTCCATCTCAAGGAAGATCAAAAGATGAATTCCAAGAGGGAGTTCTTTAACTTCCGAATGGAACAAGGTAAAACGATTTCCCTTTACCATTCACGCTTCGAATCTCTATGCACCAAGCTTTCAAGACTCGTGATCTCAAAAGAAGAGATTACCGACAAAATAAAGGTACAACAGTTGATAATTGGTCTAGCTGTCGAATGGTCCCATGAGAGGACGATGTTCAAGGAGATCCTAGAGGATAGGAACCTCATACTACACCAAATCTTTGAGAAGTTGCTTAGTTATGAGAAAAGCAAAATTAAAGACAAGAAACAAGACAAGGCTAGCAAAGGAATAGCCTTAAAATTGGAGAAAATGTTGAAGTCCATACAAGAACAGTACATGACTCAAAAGAAGATGAAGACGAAGAACTAATACTTATCACCAAGGCCTTGCATTCCTTTTACAAGAAAGGAAAGTTTAACAGGAACGGTGGAGAAGATTACAGGCAGAACAACTCCAATGACAAGCCCACAGACAAGGATCTTAGAGATGTCACTTGTTACAAATGCTACAAGAAAGGGCACTTTGCCAAGAATTGCTCCCAGAGAATTGATGAGAGGAAGCCAAACAAGAAATCCTACATCGCCACCTGGAGCGACTCTAAGGACGAGGGTCTAAAAGCATGGGTGAGCCCCATCATGTGTGCCATGGCCATAGGAGAATCCACTGGGGAACAATCCAGTGAGGTAACTATTGAAACCATTCTAGATTTCCTATCTTATTATGATAAACTAGAACTTTTTACGTTGATGGCTAAACTTGTGAAAGACAATATAAAACTGCAAAAGAAGCTAGATGAGTTTGAACATTATATTGCTGAATGTGCTAGTCTTGAGTCTTGTTCAACTATGTGAAGCTCTTTGAAAAGCTTCAAACCTCTCTTGTCGATTACCAAAACCTTAGGAAAGAAATCACAGACTTGGAAGAGAAAAAGAATGAGTTCCTAGAAAAACTAAGTGAGAATAAACTAAACCTAGAAGGTACCTCATCCCAAATCAAGTTTTTTTTTCTCAAGACATGGGATTGGGTATGAGCCTGAGTTCCCCAAAGATAATAAAACTCCTCTCTCTGAAAGGGAACTAAATGAGTGTAGAGCCTTAGAACTTCAATGTGAGAAACAGAAAAATGCTCATCTAGAAGAAAAAATCCATGTACTAAAAAGTGTAGTAAGTGGACAAAGGAAATACTGCACACTGGGAACAATAGACACAAGTTCTATGTATAAATTGCCAAGAAAAATGGGTCAATAGCTTACAACAAAAAAACCATGGATAGGAACAAAATCCAAAGACCCCATCCCAAATACTACCTAGTAGAGCACTATAAGACATGTTGGCACTGTGGTACACATGGGCACTACAAGGAAAGATGTCTCAAACGAGAGGCTCAAGCCCAAAAGAGTCATAAAGCATAGAACAAGTAAGACCAAAACATGAACAAAAATGCTAAAAATGGATGGGTTCCAACTAGGAACCGTCCTAGAAACTCTCTTGATATGAACATTGTTGAGTATACTTTCTTTGAAACTGTGTTTCCTTCTAAGGAACCATACAAGAGACATCTTGCCTGGGTCACTAAAAACTAATTTCCTTAATTTGCAAGTGGTAGTGAGGGGGAACTACACGTGGGTCATAGATAGTGGATGCTCAAATCATAAGACAAAGAAAAAAGACCACCTCACCTCACTCCACACGCAAGTCAAAGGAGGTTATGTATCCTTCTGCAACAAGAATAATGGGGAAATCATAGGAACTGACGAAATCGTGTTGAACAGATCAGCAACATCAATCTAGTCAAAGATTTTGGATACAATCTATTGAGTGTGTCTCAAATATGTGACCATGGTATGTGACCATGGGAACAATGTGGTCACATTTGACTCATAAGTCACAAGAGTGCCTGGTTATCAATAAGAAGACCAACAAAATCATTTTCAAGGGAAAAAGATCAAACAATGTCTACATTGTAGACACCAACTCTGAGCCTCCAATTAAATTGTGCCTTGCCAATTTCACTGATGACATGGAACTTTGGCACATGAGGCTTGGGTATGCAAGAGTAAATCTAATTTTGAAGTTGTACCTACATGACTTGGTAACGGGTCTTCCTAGAATCAATCTCGACAATGCCAAGATGTGTGAAGCCTGCATCAAAGGAAAACAAACAAGAAGTTCCTTCAAGCCAAAGAAGGTGGTTAGTACTACAAGACCTTTGGAACTAATCCACATGGATCTCTGTGGTCCCATGAGCACATCCAACCATGGTGGAAAAAGATACATATTTGTTTTAATTGATAATTTTTCTAGATTTATGTGGGTTATCATCTTAGTGTCAAAGGCAGACACATTCAAGGAATTTGTGACATTCATCAAGAGAGTCGAAGTTAGCTTGAGATTAAGACTCAAGTCCTTGAGATCCAATCACAGAACTGAGTTTGAGAACTCAAAATTCGTAAAATTCTATAAAGAGAATGGAGTATCCCACAACTTCTCAGCTCCACATACTCCTCAACAAAATGGAGTTGTTGAAAGAAAGAACAGAACTCTAGAGAATATGGCAAAAACCATGATGATAGAAAGTGGAGTTTCCCAAAGCTTCTAGGTCGAGGCAATCTCCACAACCATGTACATCCTCAACAAAGCAATGATCTGACCCATGATCATGAAGACTTCCTATGAGTTGATCAAGGGAAGGAAGCCCAAGATTTCCCACCTAAGGACCTTTGGGTGTAAATGCTTCGTTCACAACAACGGAAAGGACAACCTAGGAAAGTTATATCTAAGAAGCGATGAGGGATGTTCATTGGGTACTCATCTCAAAGCAAAGCCTACAAAGTCTATAATAAGAGGACCAAGAAGATTGAAGAAAGAATACATGTGGTCTTCAATGAAGAATCCACGAAGATGGGAATAGTTCCTCAAGGTATGGAATCTCCTTTTAAATTGATAAGGCAACAAGATGATGACTAGGATGATGATGAGCCAATGAAAGGTGACGGTGACTACCCATCTAGGAACAATGATCCACAACCCAGAAATGATGGAAATGATGAAGATCACCATGATCGAGATTCTATTCCTCCAACTGAAGATGAGTTCCAAGATAATTCTCAAACAGTTTCCCTCAATCCTCCCAATAATTATTTCCAAAAGTCCAGCACTCAGGGGGAACATAGAGGGGACAATGAAGAAGTTTAAAATGAGCAAATAGGGAACAATGCACCTCTTGAGGAGGAACTTGCTGAGAACAACGAGCTATCCAAGAGGAATCAAATAAGGAAATAGAAGTCACTAAGCTCAACATACAAAACTACCATCAAAGGAAAGATCACCCCATCAACAACATCATCACTCCCTTCAACAAAGGAGTTCAGACTCGTTCTCCACAACTTATGTGCCTTCAATGCCTTCGTATCCCTGATGGAACCAAAGAATGTCAAAGAAGCATTGAAGGAACCAGACTGGATTCAAGCCATGCAAGAGGAGTTGCATCAATTTGAAAGGAACAAAGTGTGGAGACTTGTTCCTAGGAATAATAATGTCATAAGAACTCGGTGGGTCTTCAGGAACAAGCTTGATGACACCGGAATTGTGTCTAGGAACAAGGAAAGATTAGTAGCTTAAGGGTACAACCAAGAGGAAGGCATCAACTACGATAAGACCTTCTCCCATGTGGCAAGGATCGAAGCAATACGTCTATTGATTACTTTCACAACTGAAAAATGATTCATAAAGGATCGAAGCAATACGAGCTCCCTTGCCCACTCTATCCAAACTTGGCCTTTTCTACTTAATCATGGGAACTGCGTAGGAACAAAGGGTCTTCTACCTGGGAGAATTGTACTAGAAGTTGAAGAGACAAAGCAGATGTTGCATGGAAAAACATGAATGTATGTCAAAGTCCTTAATGGCGTAGGAACGTTATGAGCCAAGCGTTTCTCACGTGATTTGACCACCATAGGGAATGGTGACACTTGTCCCCGTCTTTCAGAGGAAACCAAAAGGTACAAGCACATGAGTGCTTGTTTTTGAATTGGGAACTAAGGCTTTTACCTTTCTACCCTTCTCCCCAATCTAATAAAACCCCATACTTTGCCACTTTTGGACCTTCTTCGACCACTTTTGGTCAACCCTAATGATTGTGATTTCTTAGATTGTGATTTCTCACAAACCGGTGCACCTCGATCCTATGGTCCATGAATGGATCATGAACAACCCTAATGATTATGTTTGTCCTCACCTCCACCGTCGTCTAAATCCTAACGCCTCCTTTCTCGAGGATGAGATTCTCGAGCGTGACCCTCCATTGCCTGGAATCACCACGCCATCTCTCCCTCTGCCACTCACCAATAACACTCTCCCCTCCACCTCTTCCAACCCACCCTCTTCCTCAAACCCTACATTTTCCTCCTCTAAATGCCACTCTTCTCACACAAAGATCATGGATAACTTTGGTCTCGATCCCCTAAAATCCAAAACTTTAAAATCTTCCAAGCCCTAACAATCCTCAAAATCATCCAAATCTCAACAACATAAGTGAAGGCTCACCACCCTCGCACAACTCATGGGTTCCATTGCAAAGGAACCCCAAGCATCAGCTTCAACTCCTCTAAAACCTCATTCACAACCAACACCGAAATCTTTTCCACCACCACCTCCCTCTACCACTCAAACATCTTCTCTACCCTCCTCTTCACTCCCATGAGAGGAACTCCCAACTCTACCTCCCTAAAAAGAAACCACCCCTCCTCCCCCATAAGAGAAATAACTTCTCCCTACCCTCAAAGAAAACGCTCCACCACTCTCTGAGCCAGAGTTCCTCCTCCTCCCTCTGCCTCTATTGTTCCTAACGAGCCGAAACACGTCGATTTGGGTGACTCTAACTCAGGCGATGATAATTGGCCTATTTCCCACACTCTCAAGAAGCGTGCTCACAATCCTCTTGTTTTGGGAACACCAGAAGAAAACACTCACTTGGCTGAGTTAGAGGTTGAACTGAACGCCTCTCTTGCCAAGTCCCCATCTCCTCAAAGGGCCTCCAAGAAAAAGATGAAGAAATCTAAGGGCAGCAAAAGGCAACAAAAGTCCCCACCTCCTCTCCCGTTGCCACTCTAGTACAAAAAAGATGAAGAAATCTAAGGGCAACAAAAGGCCTAGAGTGGACAATCGCGCGGGAACTATTGTTGTGGAAAAGGGAACGAAGGCTTCCAAGGCCACATCATTTGGGGAACATAAGTTGATTACTCCCCTTGTTCTCACTTCTGATTTCATCACCAACAATGGTCTTGGTGAGTTGTGGGGACTCATCAACTTCCAGGGATGGGAAGTGCTCTATTGTGATCCTGCCCTAGTAGATCCAAACTAGGTCCGTCTATTCTACTCTTCCTTCTCCCTCTCCTTTGACAGTATGACAGATAAAATAACAGTCAAGGGTGACAATTTCCCATCCTCTACCGCCACAATTCGTCGATTATTGAAGGTGTCAAGGGAAGGGTTGAGAACTTTTCCCACCAAGAACTGGGATACTTTCAACAAAGAGGTGATCCTGTATCGCCTCTATGAATGGAGAGTTCCACCCAAGGGCCTACAAACTCACAACTTGTCTCTCATCGCGAAGTTGGCCCATCGGTTCATTATCAAGGTGGTGATTCCTCGGCAGGAGAAGTGGAACACTTTGAATGATCAAAATGTCATTCTCCAGGATCACTTTCTCGGTCGCCAACCAATCGATTTGCCCAGGATCATACTTGGTCACATGACCAAGTGTGTACATCTGCCCACCCACTCCCTCCCTTTCGCTACATTGGTGAAAAGACTTTTGAAAAAGGAAGAATCTATGAGCCTAAGGAGGAAGTGGAATTTGGATAGGAATTGGACTTAGACATTATTTAGAAGTTAAGGCACTTTGAGCAGGCTAAAGAACAACAGACAACTCAACTTTCAGACTTTGAGGCTGAGAGAGATGGTGATGGGAACTCCAATCTACTCCATCACATCGTCGTCACCAACGATCGGATTATTGAAGTTCTGATCAAATTTAGAGGCCTCCTTTGAGCTCAAAGCCCATGATCTCGTCCCTTCTTTCTCCTTAGCCCTCATCTTCCTCCTCATGACAAATTTTTTTTATTCCACGCATATGTACAATTATTTTGCTTAAGTAATGAATGGTCTTTAGTTTGAATGTGTGTTCCTATTCCTTTCCTTATTACAAGCATTTCCTTTTTGATGATGCCAAAAGGGGGAAGTATAAATTTTGTGAGATGTGTTGTTAGTATGCTTTCTTAGAAATGCTTTTGCTAAGGGGTAACTGTCTGCTCAAAATGGTAAGTAGGAACTACTTTGTCCATGGAGGTGGAACTCCTTGTGAAACTTATCTTATCATGCTTATCACTTGCATTGAAATACTTGTCTTTTTAAAATGGGTTTATCATCATCGAAAAAGGAAAATTGTTTGAACAAGGTTGGAAATTCACGTTCTACAACACTGGAACCACGATCGCTTTTTTTAGTTTTGATAATGACAAACATCATTAGGAAAATGTGCTTTATTCAAGTATTTCAAAGGAACTACATGCCAACTAGGAACTACAAAGCCATACGAAGATCTCCCAGTAAGGGAACTTGAGTGTCGAATGTTCCGTATTCAAGGAAACTCTCAGGTTAATCCAAAGACAAGCTAACGTGAAATACAGGACCTTCTTCCAGGGAGATTAGAGGGATAGTATGTTCATCAGATTGATCTCATGCATCCAACGACCCGATGAGCTTCAAGAGTTAACAATGTTTGAATCAAGTCACATGTGAGAAAAGTACACTTCAATGGAGGGCAAGACAAGGGCATTTCTGAAACATGACCAATGGATACGGATTGGGCTCCAAGGATGATACGTCTATAAATAACCATGAATAGTGAGTTTGCAACTCACTTCTCCCCAAGCACAAAAAAATAAACCCTAGAGTAAGTTGAGAAAGAAAGAAGGAAGAACTAGAGAAGTCACCAGCGTTGAGTGTGTCATCTCGATAACGAGAAGAAAGGAGTTCCCATACGCAAGGGAACTAAGTAGTAGATTCCACGTGTAAAGTCTGATTTACTTGCTTTAGTTTTGTTGTTCGCTTAGGAACTAGATTGGGAAGACTCATTAGTGTTTTTATAGTTCGGTGACAGCTAGGAACAGAGAAGTTTGACTCTTGCCTATTGTAACCAAGGAACAATCAATAAAGAAGTAAGTCATTCAAAATCCTCCTACGGAGGTAGAAATTTACCCACACAATAGTTGGTTGTTGTGAAGTTCCTCTATAAGGAACTATGTCCCTTGTTTTATAGCTTTTGTTTTATACCTACTTTGTGTTTTTTATTCTGTTGCCTTGGGAACAATTCAATGACTGTTCCCAACACTTCCTAGAGCAAACTACAAATTTTCAACAACTCTCATCAAGTCTCGCTCATTGAAAATCTCAGATGAGCTTTTTGGAGCTCTTGTAACAAACTCAACCTCTAGGGATGAATGATGAAATCTAACCACTCATATTACATCACCTAAATGGTAGCGATACAATTCCCTACAAGTAGTTACAACTACCTCATAATACTTTACCATCTCAACTCTAGAAAAATCAACACTATCCTTCAATCTCACCCTGTTATCCTCCAAAATAAATAAAAAATAAAAAAGAATCTCAAAGTAAGCTGCAGTTGGAAGCATGACATACCGAGTACGCTTTGGAGGTTGCATGATTTCTAGATTAATGCCAATGCAACATTCTGATGCAAAGTTTTCTCCACCTAACAATGGAATATGTCCCACATAGAACTTGAATTTCCCATAGCATTGTTGCAAGCTTCTCGTGGTAACACACATAGAAAGATTCCAACCATAACTTACTCAAGATCTCATTCCAATCATTTATATTACAAATGGATCGCACCTTGTGGGCTAGCTTTGGCTGAGGCCCACCAAGAAGTTCAACAACTTAATATCTCATTTTAGCATCTAGAATTTCTAAACATAAAGACCCTGTTTCAGCTTCCAATTAGATTTTAGTAGAAATAATGCCCTGACCAACCCAACTGCATACTGGACTCTAATTCCATCAACTATCTCGATTTTTCTCAAGCCACAAAGCAGATGACAAAACATTTGATGATGCAGGTTTGAACCCATAATGATTTCTCAAAGAGCAACAATTGATGAAAAGACTAGGAATATTCCTAGTCTTTTTTACGAGATGAAAGACAACTTTGTTGAGAATCTCTTCCTTGAGCAAAATCTTGCTGAAGTACAGGTGCTTGTTGTTGCACAGACAATTTTTGTTGCACAGACAATTGTTGTTGTACCAATCGAGGGTGACATTGTGATGTACTCATAATCTGCCAGTAACATAGTGAGCAGTTAGCATATGGGCAACATATTTATTAATGTATATGCACAAAATATTCTTCTTTTTTTATTTGAATATACACAAAATATTCAAAGCACACTTATTCCTGGATTCTAATAATTAATTTGGTTGAACATTAAGAGCATATGTAAAGCATAAAATCCAATTAAAAAGAAATGAAAACAAATAAGGATCTGTATAGTGTTCACTCTTCTTAGATTTAGGTTTTGCATTATTCTATTATACTGTCATGTTAACACAAGTGATTGATTATTCATATTTTCATACCCAATTGGTTTTTCTCATATATTCTGGTCCATGACAATTATTTCCACCTCAATGCAGAAGAGCAATCAACATTTCAGGCAAAAAAGAGATATAGGGATTGATTTTATAATTTTAAGTTAGAATGCAACTTTATGAAAAGCATTGACTAATTAGAGAAAAATGAAACTTAAATTCAAGGACATGACAGACATTGCAACTTCCTCTCCCTTATTCAAAGACAAGCCATTTCATAATTGAGCAAGCCACACATTATTCTTTTTTTTTACCTAGAGCTATCTTATTCTTCGATAATAGAAGGGGAAATAGTGGGTAGATCTACCTATATTACACATACTATAAAAAAAAATTGGTAGATCATTGGCATATGGATCAATGAATATCCAAATAAAATAAGTTTTGCTACTAATTCACAAAAATGGAAATCATCAATCAATATGAAGTCATTAATCATTATATGTGCTTGACCCTTGATTTGGCCAATTCAAAGTAAAGAAGACATGTCTGTAATGTAGTAGTTAGTTTGAACGATAGTCTTGTCTTTTCCCAAGAACTCAAAGACGATCTATTCAATGTAGAAGAGCAATAAACATTTCAGGCAAAAAGCTTCATACCAATCAGAATCCATCCCTATAGTATGCATAAGTACTGAGGACTTGCCCACAAGGTTTTATAAGTTCACTACATGTCGATTCATCCATTCAGCAAGTCAAAAATATTCAAGCAGACAATCTAATATTAGAAAGCAATTCCATATGAAACAAAGCTCAGAAAGCTGCAACACAACACTAGCATAGAACTCAGAGCTATAATTTGCCGATAAACAAATAGAACGACGACTAACCACCTAATATTCAAATGAGAAAAGACTATTTTGTTGTTTAATGAAGAATTTCAATGGGTCAACACCAACATTTTGTGGGTTTATTAAGAATTTAAGTTGTGAGGTAGGACATTATAGGAAACTAGAAATTCATATATGGAAACACTCTAGGTTAGGGCTCATCATCAGCCACCAACACAAAATTCATATATGGAAACTAGAAAAAACACAAACAAGGTCTAATAAAGTAAAACAACGAATTAGATGAATTGAGAGGAAGAATCCCAACCTTCGGGTACAAACTAGGACTCAATTGCAAGCCTCCTCGAGTTAGGGCACACAAGCAGTAGATGGCGGAGAACAGATCGAGAAAGGAGAAGAGTTGGATGAAGGTGGAGTGCTAGAAGAGAGGGTTGAATACCCTACACAATCGGGCGGAGGAGAGATAGATTGAGCTTGGCCATGGCGGTGGATGGGAACTTCGAAGGGGAGAGCGAGAGAGCAAATGGCTGATAAGATTTTGGGATTCACTTTCACACGAATAAAATTTCAGGATTTTTTAATTTTCCCACAAAAATTTCATGTCCCCGCTCAAATTTTAGGAATCCCCCGCTGCTGCGTCAAATTTTAGTCTCAAGAGCTGGGGTGGATGTTAATTTTAGTCTCAAGAGACCATATACATTTTTACCTATTTTTTTTAAAATAAAAATACATACGACGACAAAATTAGCATTTTGTCGTCCTAGATCTTTAAAAAAAATTAAAATGAAGGGCGACAATGCTGTTTTTTTGTCGCTCAAAATCTATATATGGCGACAAATGTATTTTTTTGCCGCCCAAAGTACAAGCAGGGCAACAAAAATCTTTTTTGCCGTCAAAGGTTGTCTTTGGGCGACAAAAAATAAACTGTCGCCATTGTTTCATATTTTTGTCGCCCAAAAGGCATTTTCTTGTAGTGTTAATGGCTCATCTTATTCCTAACCAAAGGGAACGCAGATGCAGCCATAGCCTTGAACCCAACTTTGGCGATTGTAACATTGCAAGCATTTTTTTGAATTCTTATTATAAATTTTATTTATATAACTTATTCAAAATTCATTTAAAATTATTATTTGTAATTTAAAAAATTAATTTAAATCAACGATAATTAAAGACCCATGTTATGTAACATTCTTAAAACTAATTTGCAGTTTTAAATTTATTTAAAATTATAAAACTAGTTCAAATTTACTTTTCTCCTCATGTTCTCATTCTCTATTGCCTGCAACCCTAATTCAAATCTAAATTTTTTCAAACTCTTATTGTTTAAAGAATGTGTAGTGACAATGAAAGAAGCTCCAAAGACGATTTACCTAGTTGAGATTACAATGTATGTTTACCATTAGTATAAGCGTTTTTTCAAATTTCACAATTTTATATGCACATGTTCTAGTAGTGTGCAAAAATTTATGCACGCCAATTCATAGTGTGCAGAAGTGAAATTCACACAAGGGAATTGTGTGCATCAACAAATTGCATACACTTTGTGTGCAAGAGACTTGTGATGGTGCTATGGAGAGGTTAGGGTATGCCATGGAGCAACGAGATGGTGAGTACCCGAACCCTGGGAGAAAAGAGTGTGTCTTACTATTAAGAGCATGAAGTTAAGGAGGAAGAGAAGAGAATAAGGAGGTATTGTTGTGTAGAAAAGGAAGGAGGAGGAAGAGAAGAGAGAAGAATGATGGAACGAGCAATAGAACATAAGTACTGACCACCAGAAGATGGTTGCTATTGGCCCGATCTAGGCTCGAGGTGTCGAGATCATTCTCTAATGAGTGACCAGGATAAGTACTGACCACCGGAAGATGGTCCACTGGTCTCTTGTGCTCGCGTGAGCGAGGGAGGGATGAGGCAGAATCAAGGGCGGGGGAAGATGGTTAGAAGGGGTTGACTCTTGGCCAAAGGGAGGAGAAACTCGATTCAAAGCTCTGGCTTAATTCATTTTGGACGTAAGAATTACAATAGTTCTAAAGGCCTTATATAGAGGAGGCTCATGCAAACCCTACATGGGACTTTCGAACTAGCCCGTGTATGCAAACATAAGCACACACCCATAATCCCATAATAATAAATAAAGCAACATAATATAATTAAATAGCAATGATAGAAACCGATAAGGCTCGACTACACCTAGGTTGGAAGCCATCATCGATGATCCGATCCGGTGATTCGGATAATTTTCTCGGATCGGATCAGATTCTGATAATATTCTGTCGTTTCGGATTTTCACGAATCAGATCGTCGAATAACAAGATTGGATTTTTTGAACACCCCTACCAAAAATTATGCCAATACGAGACGAGGAGGAAACCGAGCATGATTTGGCATGGAAATCGAGGTAGAATGGCTTGGGCAACTTGCTTCTTTTCTGGTTAAGGCAATGCTAATGGGCTAAAAAGATTTGAATGGGCCGCTTTTTAGCTACATCCTAAAACATGGCAAAAGCCCAAAACCAAATCCAAGAAGCCTAATGGGACAAAAATATTTGAATGGAGGTTCTGAGGTTGAATTTGAGTATGAAAATAAGCTAGAAAGGAAGAGTTCTGGTGTCCTTCTGTTCCATGCCCAACACCCAATTTATAGGAAAACAATTGAATCCAATGTCAAAGCCTAGATTTTTAGGGGAATGGGTGGAAGAGGAATTTGGGGGAGAAGGGAGGATACGGGGCATCCAAACGTGTTGTGGTGTATTGGAAGTCACGAGTTTGAGCTTTAGCTGCCCCTTCCTTTTCTTATGTTTTTTTTTGTTTCGCTAATGAGCCAAGCTTACACGCCATTGAGTAGTTTACTTAGACTGAGTGAGTCTAAGGGGAAAAAAGCTCATTTCACTCAATGTCGATACTTTATCCTTTTTCATTAATAAAATTAACTTTGGAATGGAGCAAAGGTTGGATCTTTTAAACCATCCCGGGGAATTCGTTAAGGCAATTCTTTGTCACCTTATCTTTTTGTGCTTTGCACGGAGCGCTTATCACATATTATACAAGATGTCATTATTGCGGGTGATTAGGTTCCGATTGATATCGAAGGTGTATCTTTATCCCACTTATTTTTTGCTGACGATCTCATTCTTTTTGCATAGTCTAATCTGCATCAAACAAAAGTCATCAAGAATTGTCTTCATCATTTTTATGATCATTCCGGTGAAAAAGTTAATTTTGACAAGAGCTCGATGATTTTCTCACATAAGTAAGACTGATATAACCACTAAGCTGGGGATTTCATTGGTCTCGGATTTTGGTACTTATCTTGGAGTTCCTATTGCAACCGGTCGTCTAACTGTGGATCGCTATCGATTTTTGTTAGACTGGGTTTCTTCCAAATACAAAGGGTGGCAAATGAAGACTCTATCCATGATGGGGCGTACTATGTTAGAAAATTCTATTCTAACGAGCCTTCCAATTTACGTCGTGCAGTCCATGCTTGTTCTGAGGTCTATTTATGATAAAAATAATGAATACGTTAGGGACTTTTTATGGGGATCTATGACGTAGGTTTTACCCAACACTCGCAAGAATACGAGATTTAATTGTCGTACTAGATTAGGATCTAATCACGGGGATTATATTAGAATTAGCCAATTCTAGAGACCAATTCCTAAACCAAATAATATGAATTTTGTCTAAGTCAATCTGAATTGAATCAAACAACAAGTAAATGATGATGTAAGAATATATGAGAATGCAAAGTTCCAAGGTCCACAACATTGATCCACAGAGTTTGACTCTCACTTCTACTTTAAACTGAGTTGGATATTTACTTATGAAGGCTATTGCCTAATGTCATAAATTAACTTCTCTTAAATTTTGAGTTATCGTACTACTATCGAAATCCACTCTCATAATGAAACAAAATCGATAGAAGTCATTTAAGCCCTTAGAAATCTATATGGAAAATCAAACAGTCCCACTGTCGTGAAGCATCAAATTTAATTCAAACACCTAGAATTTATTTGACAATTAACCACATAAGAAACATTCTCATGTCTAATTCTAGTTTTTCTAAATAGATAGAGCCATATATCGATGTGTTCTCTCTATCTTGATTATTCACTTAAACCAACACCTCTCGATGAGCAACCTAAGCAAGACTCTAACATGTTTCAACTCATTAGATTAAGCCCCTAGAATCGGATCAAATTATTTTCCAACTCAATTCAAGCAAAAGATATTGAATTCATGATCAAAACACAAAACAAAGCATGGAAGAAGAAATAAGAACAATATTGAAAAAGAGAACTTGCTATAAATTTAATTGAAAGAACAAAGTTGATCAAAAGAGCAAGAATTCTTCAAATTGAATCCGTCGAAAAATCTCTTCCTCTCTCTCTAAACTAGGAAAAATGGAATAATAGAACATAATAATCCAACTTGTTCTCCAAGTAGTCTAAAAAGGAGTTTAACCAAACTAAAAATATCCAAAAATAAAACAATCCCGATCCCAATCCCGGCCCGCAATATATCAGGAGATTCACGGTCGTGACTCCACTTCATAGCCTATTCACGACCAAACTCATGGTCATGAATCTGCCGGTGAATCCTATTCAAAGCTAGCCTTTGTTTTCCCTTGGTCGTGAATGCCATTCACGGTTGTGAATCCTGCCCGTAAGTCCTCACAAATGCTCTTCAGGGTCACGAATGCACTTCTCATGGGCGTGAATGCATATCCGAACTTATTTTCTCCAATCCTTATCTTGTTTCGTCTTGTAGCTTCCCTCGGGACTTCTAAACGTCTCTTCTTAACTCATTAAATCTCAAAGCCTAAGAAGGAAGACGGGTTAGGGGTTCATCCTATTCCTATCCTATGTGTCAATCCAATGGATGTTGTTCTGGTAAAAATTGGGTAGCACCTGCTGCAAGAGCCAACGTAACTACACTTTTTTATAGATTTTTTTGAGGAAGATATTGCCAAGGGTGCATGGATGTTGACATTTTCTAACTAAAACCAAGATCATCCTAGACTTGGAAAGGTGTGTTATCCCTTTATCTCCCAAGTTTAGTTGGAATGAGACTTTTATCTGTTGGACTAATTGATCATCAAGATGCGAGTGACATAATTAATTTTCTAGAATTTTGCTAGTAAAAATTAGCAATGCAACTTTTACGGGATCTTAAGGTCACAAATGCAAATCCTTTATGGTGGTGCAAAACCGACCAAGACACTTTCTCTATCCTTTGGCAAACAATTGTGTGTTATGCTATGCCAATAGATAGATTCCGGTGCCACCTTGCATCCTTGGTTGCTTGCCCTAAATGTTTGCATTTGCATATGTTGAGAGATTGCCCCGCAATAGCACCCACTTGTCATTCCGATGCCATCTAGATGCATATGTTGTGGTTCGATTCCAAGTGTAGAAATAAGCATCCTTGGTTTTCTCATATGTCGCAAGGCTCATGCCACTGCTATCACAGTCTATCTCAATGTCAAGACCAATCATGGTTTGTCTAGTGTGCACCTTTGGATGATTGGGTGATATTAAATGTGCATCTTGTGTCAAAAGGAAATCATGATTAGAGCTTTCATGTTCCGTTGTAACTAGCCCAAATCTAAACAAAATTTAAACCCTTGGACCTTCTCCTTAGAACCATTCCAAACCTTAAATCCAATCCTTCGAACTTCTCTTTCAAAATCTTGTTCAATTTTAGTCTTAGCTAAACCATTTAATGCCCTCCAGCAAAAAATGAGGTAGAAAGAACAAGTTAAAGTACACCATTTCTACGGTCATGGATGTGATAAATCCCGTCCATGAATCGACACGAATTTGGCCCTAAAAGCCCTCATTCACACCGTCTCAAATCTCCAAAGTTGGATCTTTCGACAAAGCTTGTTTTTTGTTGGGTTTCTATTGGATTTGTATGGAATAAAGGCACGAAAACTGAATTAAACATAAATGATATGTGTCTTTATGAGGATAAAACTACCTCTCCGTACAAGACAAGGATCGAAAAGCTAGAGGATAAACGCACCCCAAGCAATCAACCTGATCTAATAGATAATCTCACGATTAGAGGTTTATTGAGTAGGCATCACATCCACATTCTTACAACTCAAAAGGGAGCTTTTTCTGAACTTAACTTCCTAAACATTAAACAAATACAAGTCCGTACTCAACTTTTCTTGTCAGGAGGATGCGGCCGTGTTGTCCTTCACAAAAAAAAACAATCGGGATAAAGCTCAAATAGCATAATGTTGTCTTTAGAAAGAGTAGAAACACTTTAAAAATTCTTAGCAATAGAACGAACAACAAGAACATTTTTAAGTTGCAATTTTGAAGAACCAAGGGTTGTAGAACAAGTGTGACTGATAGAAATAGGTTTACCATCACCAAGAGCTTAGTGATTAGTATCGTCATAATTAGAATGGTTGGACAGATTTATCATATTGCTTCTACATAATTAGTGACGAAATGCAAAAGCCAAAATCCATTGATTAAAATTATATGCCCCTTAGTAGCAATAGAAGATGAAAGAAATGGGAATATCATTGAAGTTTAAGTTAATCGATGATGGACAGTGAGGAAGAAATCCTAAATCAATGAAAAATTCTATAAATAATAAAATTAATTTAAGTGTGAAGTGGAGTAACTAATTTTATTTTACCATAAATAAACAATGTGTGTGAATCTCCCCCCAAAAAATAGTTTGATTTGAGTTAAAAGATATGTCAAAGATTCGATCATTTAAGACTAGAAATAATCTATTTTTAAAATTTGAATTTTAGATTTGGCCTTCTATTTTAAGGGTCTTATTTGTCGCCCCAAAGGCGACACATGGAAAAATTCATACTAATTAGTGAAGGGTGATTCTACGCTTTTGGTGTGTAAAAATTCTTCTTGTCTTTGATGGCATTGAAATGTAAGAAAAAGGTAAAAAGAAAAAGTTATAATAGAGTTGAGAGATTAGAGTTCTAACACAATGTATTCTAAATAATTCGTGAGTTTGAGCTTAATTGCATTACTATTGTGTACTAATGAAGTTGTTTGTGGGCAAAAAACGTTGAATTATGGTGAAGCGTTGACCAATTCTTTACTTTATTTTGAAGCCCAAAGATCGGGAAAACTTCCCGCTAACCAGCGCGTGAAATGGCGTGGCGATTCTGCTTTGAGAGACGGCCAAGGCGACAGTGTACGTGGAAAATAAACACCTTTCTTATTTTTTTGTAGGAGTCACTTAAGTTCGAATAATAAAATATATATAAAAAAACTAATTTAAATCAATTACCAAACTGAGAAAAAATATTACATATCTCCTATAATTTTTACTTTAAAAGGTTACTATTTTATGTTTCAAACTTTTTTAAAAATATTGTAATGATTTGGACGGATCAAGCTTTCACATAAGCTTGTAAGAGATTAAGGGAGAAAAGTTTTAAGGAAAATAGAGAGCTAAGGAGAAGTTACGTTTTTTGTCATTCAAGAATGCAACAACGTAATGACATATTGTGGATTTGTTTTTATTATTTACAAAAGTTTCTCACAAGCCTAGTATATTACAACATTTTCAGTTTACTTTTTCGATACGACATTCCTAATAGAAACCTAATGAAACCTAAAATAATTATTTTAAGTAGGTTTTAAATTTACTTAACTTCTAAAATATTTTAAGACGTACATCGGACATATTCTTATGCCATTACAACAAGGAAAAACGATTCAAACTCGCACACACTAACAATGATGGATGGCATCACCTCCCAACTACCTAGGCTAGTAAAGCGTTAGTTACATGCAATTTTATAATAAAGTTCATTTTGCATAATGCCTAATTAACTTTGGGTATACCCTATTTGAGTATTTGAACAAATTTTGTTCAAAATCCAACTTATATGTCGGTTTGGTTGTTGGACTTATGGTAGCACGTACTCTTGGTTATGGGAAATAACTTGTTCGATCGAACAATACAATTGCAAGTAGACTTAGTAGGCGGGTACTACGATGCCGGAGATAATGTGAAATTCAACTTTCCAATGGCCTACTCGTTAACGATGCTTGTGTGGGGCATTGTGGAGTTCGAGGCCAAGTTCGAAGCCACCAAAGAGCTCCATAACGCCCTCAACGCCATCAAGTGGGGGACAGACTACCTCCTCAAGTCTCACGTGAAGGAGAACATTCTCTATGCCGGCGTTGGAGATGCCGATGATGACCACGCTTGCTGGGAGCGGCCTTAAGATATGGACACCCCCGGACCTCTTACAAGATCGACGAGAACCACCTCCGGCTCTGACCTCGCCATCGAGACTGCCGCTGCTTTTACAGCAGCGTCGATTGTGTTTAAGAAGTCTGATCCCCGTTACTCCTCCACTTTACTTCAACATGCTACACAGGTAATAAAAATAATAAATATGATCTTAGGCTTTTAATCTTGGTTGTCTTCTATGGTTTAGGTTTCTACGTGGAGACTTTGGGCATAGGATAAAAAGATCCTAATTAATATTTAATACTCGAGTATGTATGTTTATGAGGGTTTTAAAATATTAATACTTGGATTTATATGTATAGGAGGGTTTTAATACTTGGGTACGTATGTATACGAGGGTTATGTCTATGTATTTTAAGATTTGCTTATTTGGGATATTCATGTCAAAGCTTATTATATCTTCAATAATTTAACTAATTTGATATTGTTATCCCTTCTAAATTTGATCTTTTTTTAACTTTGATAGTTGTTTGAGTTTGAGAATGGTCACAAAGAAAAGTATTCTGATAGCGTCCCATCGGCGGCCAAGTTCTACATCAGCAGTGGTTTTGAGGTAATTAGAGTGTATTTAATTATAAATGATACAATATAGTATAAATTTCTAAATTAGATCTTGTATCATACTATAATTTTTGCCTCTATAATGTCATCTAAATGTACCACAAATACTTATACACGATCTTAAGTAACTGACTATAGAGTTTGGTTTATTTTAAATTAATCGATAGAGCTGATTAATTGAATAGATCTAATGGATTAGAACTTTTTCTTAGTGTTCATGCATACAGAAAAACTCTATTAGATTCAAACCATTAATTGCCATATTTTAATCCAACACTATTTGTACTTGTTAGACAACTTTAAACGTGTAATAATTATGTAAATTAATTTTTTTTGATAAGGAAAGTAATTAGGGTGACCACTAACAACCCAGTGGTTGCCCTAGAGCGCATGGATGAACGTAAGTAAACCCGAATCAACTGCAAGCGGGAAGGAAGAGACACGTCTGAAAGATCCAGCGATGAAGTCCGCCACAGAATTGCACTCCCGATACACGTGAGTGATACTCCAATCCTGGAACCTGGCAAGCAAACAGTGGATGTCCGAACGCAGCAACTCAATTTCCCACAGGCAGTGCTAGTCACCGAGCACGGCCTTGACCAGCTGCAAATTATCACCTTCAATTTGGATTCGGGGAATGCCACGTCTAGTGGCCTCGAGAAGTCCCTGGCGCAAGGCGATGACTCGAAAATCAGAACGGATTATCGACCAATCAGTCCTCCATCAATGTGGATGGGGGAGCCTCGAGAGTCCCTGAGGATGAACCCAAACGAAGCCACGCCATCTGCATTCACAGCACCATCAAAATTCAGTTTAATATAGTCCCTCTTGGGTTTTGCCCATTTTGTATGCTTTCTTCTTGCTTCGCCCCCAATCGTGTGATTGCGGGGGCCAGGGGAGACCGAAGCTCCAGCTAGTTTTCATTCTTTAATCTGGTTTCGGGTAAATTCAACAAAGTTATCAACATTAGTCAGGTTTGTTCCGTTATTGTTATCAAAAACTCGCTTATTTCTGGCGAACCATAGGCTCCACCAAATGTTTATAAGGATTTCCAATTCCTCTTTGGTTAGCTTTTCCTTAATTTCTTCGAGGATATGATGTGGTTTTTGGTCGTCCAGGGATACCTGGTTAGTAATCATACAGATTTTTGGGTTTATAGAATTAATGGTTGTTTTTGTAAGGGGGGCATGAGAATAGGATGTGGTTTGTGTCTTCAACCTGGTTATTGCACGCTTCGCAGCCTTGTGGGACCGGGATATGGTTAGCCGCAAGCCTAGATTTAGTTGGAAGGCCATTATGAGCCACTTTCCATAGGAAGTTTTTCATTTTGAGAGGGATGTTTAACCGATTAATCCATTCTAGGTTAATCTTAAGTTCACCTTTGGATTGGTGATAATTATGTAAATTAATTAATTTTATCTATCCATACACATATATGTAACTGACCTAATTAATTATAGGATGAGCAATTGTGGGCAGCGGCATGGCTACACATAGCAACTAACGACACAAAATACAAGGACCTCCTATAAAATTGTATATCTACAACTTTCATTTTTTTTTAAATTTATTTTCGTTTAAATTTAAAAGTACTTTTGAGTAAAAATTTGTTTTTATTTCTATGTAAAATATACGTATAGTTCACATTTTTTAAAGATAAATTAAAAAATATTTTTACTCAAAATTAATTTTAATCATTAACTATAACAAGGTGGTGATAATGATAAACTAAAACAGGGCCCTAAAATATGAAAACGTTTTGGTCGAACTAGAAATGCATGTTCGTAGAAAGATGGACACAACTTCTCACGTATATCGAAAATGCGAAATGCATGAATTATCGAAATCCCTGATTAATGCTTGAAAAGACTTCTTTATTAATGGATAAAAAGTTCTCAAATTGACTTTTTCTTTCTTTTTTCATAATTTGGCTATTAAACATAAAAACATTTTTCTTTTCAATTTTGATCGCCTTGAAATTACACATATGTATGAAAAGGTAAGACTCTGAATGGTTGAATGCTCATTCCACAATCAATATGTGACCCATAATAAATAATACATATTATAGGGCAGAATACATATGCAGACACTTGTACTTGTACAAAATAGTCATTTAGACACCTGACCTTTGGGTTTGTTCTATCGAACACTTGAATTTAACGTTTTGTGTTCTATTAAGCACCTCGTCGCTGAGATTTTTTCAAGTGTAAAACACGTGCGATGAGCTGTTAATTTTTTTTGACACATAAGATCCACATAGACGCCACATCATTGGTAAAATGGCATACATTTATATTGTTTTAATAAGAAAAATAAAAATTGCAAATCCAATATAATTTTTTTTTTCTACTCCTCTTCTTTCTCCTTTGAGTAAACCCTAGATCTGTCAAATGCCGCATCTCCATGGCCTCAAATCTGGGGAGAAAATGCCTATGTGTACACGAATTGAACGGGGGTAACTTACAATGCGGAGAGATCTCGCGTTATAGCCCTCCGATTGCCCGCTGTCGGATTCAATGACCCAATTCGGGCCAACACCCTCAGCCGCCTCTCCACATTCAAGTTTCTCAGCCTCAGGTCCAACCGAATCAATGGCCCCTTTCCATCCAAATTGACTAATCTCAAAAACCTCTCCATGCTTTACCTCCAGTTTAACCGCTTCTCCGACCCATTTCCGGCTGATTTCTCCATTTGGAATAACCTTTTAGCGGCGGAGACACAAATTCGGTGCTTAAATGGTCGTTGGAGATGGTCACTGGATATGGTACCAGATCTGGCTGTTGGAGATGGCCGCTGCAATATTACGCCGGATATGGTACCATCTCGTGCTCAAATGTCTTTGCCGCCCAAGATGGCCGCTGCAATATTACGCCGGAGATAGATCTCGTTCAAGAAGAAGAAAAAAAAGAAAGAAGAACGGAAGAAGTTTAATCGTGCAGTATAATATTTACTTGGTTTTTCTTTTTTTTTGGTTAAAAAATTATTTAATTAAGTCTAATTTGATAATGAATGGAGAAAAAAACTTTAATTTGTTTTTTTTGGTCATTTAATATCAACAATGGAAAAATCAGATGGATTCACTCGCCCCTTAGAAAGTGGACTACACGCAAATTGCCAAATCAGCAAACAAGTATTCAATAGAACACAAATAGTTAAATCCAAGTGTTCAATAGAACAAACTCAAAGGTGAGGTGTCTAAATGACTAATTGACGCAAGTTCAAGTGTCTATATATGTATTCTACCCATATTGTAGCGAATATCTTCTAGATGCCTAAAACTTCCAAAAAAAACATTATGCGGGTCATATACTATAATTAGATCATCTACTTGTGTTTTTAATAAATAAAAATATAGCAAATCTTGACTAGTTCAATATTTATTTCGTAAAGTCCTACAACTTTATGTTATATGTGCAAATGACATCTATCATATACCTAATACATTAAATAAAAAATTATCAATGGTTACTTTTTACATTTTTGTTATAAATTGTAATTTTAATTTAAGGCATGATCTCATTTTGTTTGGTTGCTTTTGCTTTGGATATTACTAACCATGAGGCATTGAATGTAGTTGTTTCATCATGTATAGTGGTAGGAAGCACTAAGACGAATCTAGCTCGAACTTGTAAAGACAATGTCGAGTTATCCATCATTAATGGATCCTATAATGATTCAAGTTCCATGGTCATTGATTTAGCTCGATTTGTTGCTTAGTTTTTTAACCATTTGGATGCCCTCCTATGAAGAATTATAAGTAGATTTCCAAATTGCCAGAAGTATAGTAGCTTGTCATTGTAGCCTAGTAGTTGTAGAGTTGAATATTGACTGACTAGATTAATTCTATTGATTATGAAAGATTACAATATATAATGTTACATGTCTTGGGCTCTAATTAATCTTATCAAAAATGTGGAATAACATTATACTGGATAACATGATATCATACAAGATATTGTTTCCATAATACAAATACTCTTTCCTTTTGCTATTACCCCCCAACAAGATGATGGGTGTGGAGTGAGCAAATCATTTGAACAAACAAAAGCAAAAGAGTGACCATTTAGAGCTTTGGTGAAGATATCAACCAGCTGATCTACAACAGGAATATGAAGAGAAACAAGTTCCTCGAAATCAACTTTCACTCTAACCTAGCGAAAATCCAACTAAATTTGTTTGGACTTAATTGTGATAGCAGAGTTGTTAACCAAAAAAGGTAGCAAATAGATTATCACAAACCAAGACAAGCGAGCCATAGACAAGCTAAATGAGTTCCTAAACTGAATGGAAAAGCCCATTACTATATTGACAGTAGCAAAAGATAAAGCAAGGTATTTTACTTTTGTGCTAAACGGGCCATAACCTTTTATTTTCGACTAAATCTTCTAATTAGATTTCCGCCAAAGAATACAACAAACCCATGTTTAGATCAAAGATTAGTAGGATTCTTGCCAACCTAAATCCAAATAGACTAACAGATTATGATAGAGAAAAGCATAAACTATAATACCATAATCAGGAGTTCCTTTAACATATCTGAATATACACTTAACATCTCGCTAATGGGACTGCATGGCATGGTGCATGTGCTGACAAGCACAGTTGACTGTGAAGTTGATCTCATTGTGTGCAATTGTGGCATATTGTAGGCTACCAACAACATGAGGATAGGTTGTCAGATTAGACAGCACATCCCCCGAGAAAGAGGTGTGGCGAGTTTAGCTTAGATCGTTCGGAGATAAGATTGTCTTGGCCTAGAGTATATCATAGGCTTTAAGCGGATATCGCAGATACATGGTTTGAGAGAGGTGAAGAACAAACATACAAGGAAGAATTAGAGGGGGCCTAAATCTTTTTTAGGAAAACGTGGCATGAAGGTGGTCAATAAACATGCGTATGAAGTTAAAATGAGATCATGTAATGACGATATCATATAGATACATTGGTAGATAAGTGACAATCTGTATAGAGAAGCGGGCAAACAAAGCGGTATTTGAAGAGAAGCTTGAAACCCATCTTGTAGTAAATAAAGCTTCAATTTATGGAACTAGGCTCGATATGCCTATTTGAGACATACATCGCTATCTGAAACTTACAAACGTGATTAGGAAAGAAGTTATGAACAAAACCCGTAGGTTGATCCAAATAAACAATTTCCTACAAATACCCATTTAAGAAGGAATTGTTAAGATCCAACTACCGAAGAGACCTCCCTTTTGAAACTGCAATGGATAAAATAATCCTGATAGTAGTTTTGTCATTGACCTTCCTCTGAATCTGATAGATGTTGGGCCTCATTAAAACCTAGCCCAAAAGACATGTTACAAGCCCAAAAAGGTTGGTCCAAATAATTCGTTAGAAGGAGAGGCCGGTAGAATAGTCAAGGCGAGGCTGAAATCTCGGACCTCATTATCACCATCAACGGCTACCTCATTAACAACGGGGGCGAGATCTCTGGGATTTTCCAGGCGTTTCAGCCAACGGTTGAAGAGGGTGAGGGAGTTATAAATAGAGACGAGGCAAGGATAGGGAGGACACGAACACTGATACTCGAAATCACTCACGAAAGCTCAAGTCTTTTTATAGTCATTCTACTTTGCTCAAAGCATCCATTTGTGTTGATAGAAGATCCACGATCACAATCATAATATTGATCTTATCATTCAATTGCTTTTCTTGCCTTTTATCTTGTTTTACTACTCGCTTGTAATTTATAACGCGTTACAAATTCTGTTTGGCTAGGATTTCCCCCATTATAGCAGGTAACGCGTTAGTACGATTATCCTGCCCAAAACAATTGCCGCCCACCGTGGGGCCCTAGCCGAAAAGAAGTCACGCTAAAGCAACTAAAGAATCTGTCAACAAGATGGACGGCATCCAAACTACTTACAGCTACGTAGGAGATCTCGACAATCACGAGTTGAATGAGGAAACAAACAATCAAGGTGTCGGGAACGTAGACGGCTCTGGGAACGTAGACGGCTCTGGGAACGTTGATGGAGCCGGAAATGTGGACGGAGTTGAGCAAGGTTCCGGAAACACCAATGGCAACCCTGGTACTTCCGAGCAACGAGGAGTTGGGGGAGGCGATGCCGATGTCATCATGGAACTCCGATCAACAATGATCGCTCTTCAAAAGGACCTGGAAAGCCAGAAAGAGGCCAATGCCAAATTCACCGAGGTATACGAGAAGCAAATTGAAACTTTAACTAATGAGCGTAATTTGCTTCGATCTCAGGTACAATCAGCTCCAACCCGACCCCGCGGAACCGATGTGGTAGAAGGAGTCGCTAGACGACTAGATATGGATGACCCAAGTTTCGTAACACCTGATGTGGTCAGGCTAGTAACTGGGTATCAGGTAAATGGTAATTCCTTAAGGTCGATACGGGAAGATACTGAGGTTTCCCAATTACGGGAACGCCTTAGAGCCTTGGAAGACCGAATCACTCAAGTCCTAGGGGCACCTCAACCGATAGCGATGGAAAGGAGAGATGGTTACACCGATTCTCCCTTCGTGCCTGCTATCGCGAGAGTTGATATCTCCCGAAAATATCACGTTCCTGACGTACCTAAGTACGAAGGAGTAACGAATCCCATAGCCGCATTTAAACAGGCTATGAATATCAGTACAGTCCCTTTTGACATGAAGGAGATTGTTATGTGTCGATGGTTCAGGAACACGTTATCCGGACCCACACTCAATTGGCATTCACACTTACCCCTTGGGAGTATTTCATCTTTTGCTGAGTTAATTGACAAGTTCAGAGTAAGATTTGCAAGCAGTCGACACGCTAAGAAACGGTCAAGTGATTTGTACCGCATGGTCCAGAGACCGGGTGAATCTTTGAAGACCTTCCTCAACCGCTATAACAAGGAATTGGTGACCATTGAGGGATGTGATGCCGCTACAGGCATTCCGAAGGGGCATATCGGTTTGTAATCATGAGCTATATCGTGAATTAACTAAATATCCTTGTTCGAATTTCGATGAAGTGCAGGTAAAAGCATTAGCACATGTTCGATTGGAGGAAGACGACCTCTTTGTCGAAAAAGCAATCAGCCCTCATAGGCCAGACCGAAGACAAGGAAGGCGAGAACAAAGATACGCTCCATACCCCACCGCACCTCTTACCAAAACAACTGTCAATACTGTAACACCCCAATTTCACATCGGGAATGTCACACCCAGTGAACTCGGATTTGAAGTTCGAAGCCACGCCAGTGAGATAGAATATTTTTTTTTGAACTAATTCCCATAAATGAGAGTGAAATCATACAACGGAAAACTTCATAAAATTTTGTATTTGAAATTACATCAAGATGATAACTTTTGCGCCTATACATTATCTAGGAAATAAAACCCTATACACATTTAACCTAAACTCAAAAATATAGTTGACCTTGTAACTTTTGATAGAATATCCAACTGCAGCTCGTCCTAGGTTTACTTGTAAGTTTTACCGGGTATCTTCAACATACTTCTCACAACCTAAATGGAAAGATCGCCTGATGTGCCGCGACGAGAAATACGGTTGACACCAGCCGACCATGCAAGGAAAATAAACGGTCGGGTTAGTCTTGTGACAGACTAAGCAAGTGGGTTTTCTAAGGTGGTTCCTATTTAGGAAAAGAGTGTAGTTACGGGTATCGAAATCTAAATTAAAGCCGGTCGAAACCCAATAGCTACATCCTTCCAGGAAAACGTTATGAACTTTCGAAAGAGTTAAGATGAGATCGTCACCAAAGGTGACACCTCGGACTTTTAATGTAGATATGTTGAGAACGTTGTTACATATAGATCGTTATAGTCAGTTCATTAAAGTCTCGTTGACCCCGCACACCTCAACCAACCTCACCGCATACATGTTGTGCGAATTCAAATTGGAACCAGATGACAACGGAACCCGAGAGCGAGGACGGTTTCCCATTTTGTACCAAACATCCTATCCATATTACTTTGTGTACAAGTACACTTATCTGAGTTGCTTTTAACGATTAAGAATAATTCCACTTGGATTATTATCTACTTTGATTAGAAGAGACAACGGTCTCGGAATACTTCTTTAAGATATACGGGCACCTACGTCCCATGGCACTTAAAAAGTACGAACACCCCTCAGCGGTTGAGGGATATGGGTCATGACCTTAGCTAGGGTTTTAAAAAAACGACCTAGCGAGAATTAATTATTATATGATATAAGTCATAAGACTTTTAGTTCGACTCCTTACAATGGAGCTTAAATAAATATACACAAAACATCACAGAGCAATAAGACCTACCTCCATAACTAATGCAGCCTAAAATATAACTAGGAATAACAGTCATTAAATCTAGGAATTTAATACAATCCTATGTTCCATTTTATTCACACAGAAGTTCCCAACATATATTTAAAAACATCATGATCGATATGAATCATGCTTAGGAAACGAATGCGAAAACAGAACCGATTTCACTTGCCTTAGGGATAACAGTAACTTGGTTGTGAAATATACACTCGAAAGACTACAAACTTGAATTTGTTCCTGTTCATTCAATCACGAAATAACAATTTATTTCGTTAACTGCCAACATTGATCTTTTACGAGACTATGAAGATATTTAAGTTTATAAAAATTATAAACTTGCATTTTATATTAATAATATCCTTTTTATTAATATAACAAACTGAAAATTATTTATTATTAATTTTGTTTATAGTATTAAATTGACCCTTAACATAATTTTAAACACAAACTCTATATTATTTTTAATTAACACAAAATAGCCGAAAATAGATACCCATATAATAACAATAGTACAATACCCATTGTTTTAATAGGGATTCATTATTTATGTCACATGGCCACTATTTTCAAAATTATATTAACTTTTATTATGGTGTATAACTACTCGAATTTTTTTTTTACAAAAACAAATTTCGTTTTTTTTTTTAATGAACAGCCGGATTTTTTTTAAAGACTTAACAATGGAGCATATTTTTCTCCATAACAAACTTCGTTTTTTTATTTAAACAGAATCAATTTCCTTAAGAAAAACGGATCTGGAATTTTTTTTTTAAAATTTTTTTATTAATTTTTTTATATAAACAAAAAGGAAAACTTCTATCTACCCTAATAATAAAACAAAGGCACAAATGCACAATAGCACAGAGGCCATTGACGAGGAAGGAACCAGCAGTCCGACGAGGGTAATGCCCGGCGCGGACGAGGGTTGGCCGAGCCCGCAACGACACCAGGGTCGCGCGCACCCGCCACCACTGACGCCACCCGCTATCGCCCATACCTGAAAGACAACAGCGAAGATCCGGCGACGAGCTCGAACGGCTTCCGACGACGAATCCAGCAATTCCGACCAACAACGAATCAAATTCGAGCAACTCCGACCTAGTTTACACTATTTCTTTCTGGAAAACGAATTGAGTCTGGAAAACGGATTGGATGTGAGGTCTTGAACATGAACACCCACCCCTATTAATACTAGTGCCAAACCTCCGTTACAACTTACTAATTGACCCTCTTAACTCCCATTAAATCTGATCTAATCAACAAGAAGCCAATCAATTGGCATTCCGTGTGATCAATTCGGGATCAAGCTTAAACGAACCATCGTTCTCTGGTTAACGGCTGTTGAAGACGAAAAGCCACGTCCAGAATGGGTAAATAACAAACTTTCCCCTCTACCAAAATCAATTTCCGCCTTGAAACGCCCGAATTGAATTCCCATCAATTAAAAACCCCTCTTAATCATCTTATTCAATTCGTTTGTGACGTTTAATGGGGTAAATTCGCTATCAATTTTGGGATAAGACTAAAAATCGAATCCACGTCTGTCTTCTTAGCCCAAAGTGAAGATGAAGTTGTCTCGCATATTAAGTTAAGTACAAAACCTTTCCGTTTGAATGACAAACTAGTACAATTAGTTCTCGCGTTGGAGTAGGTCGTGCATTCGATTCCAAAGAAGAGCGAATCTTAATTATTCTTTTTTTTTTTTATTTCAACTCCTTTATTAGATTTTAACCTTCTCTAAAAAAAACACTAGTTAAAATAATCCACAAGGGTATAAAGATATATTTATTATTTATTTTATTTTTTTCCAAAAAAATAACTTTCCAAAAATAATTTATTTAATTAATTTTACTAAAAAGTGTTTATTATGAATTTTAGAAAGAGTCCGGTTCAGGTGCGAAATAAGAAAGAACAGAAGCCGTTGGATCAAGAAAAATTAAAGGCGCTGATCATTTCACTTAAAAAGGGGAAAAAAATGGCACGGGCGAATTATTGGCGAATTATTCGCGTATTTTTGAAAAAAACGGAAATAGGACACGCGCCCAGATTGTTCATCAGTATTGTGAATTTGTTCATCAATAATGTGGATTTGTTCATCAAAACTGTGATTTTGTTCATCAAAACTGTGATTTTGTGCATAAATAAACTATTGCTCGTGCATCAAAAATCTATTATTTGTACATAAAAAATGAACAAATGTGTATCAAAATTACATGCAATATGTTCATCAACATTGTGATTTTGTTCATAAAAAAACGAAAATATTTGTTCATCGGTTTGTGCATATTTGTTCATCAGTTTGTGCATATTTGTTCATTAGTAATATCAATTTGTTCACTGGTTTATGCATATTTGTTCATTGCCTTTTTCATATAATTGTTCATTACTAGATGCATATTTGTTCACTAGTAACCTCAATTTGTTCATTACTATATGCATATTTGTTCATTAATAACATCAATTTGTTCATAGCTAAATAAGGCACAAGCACACCTAAAACATAAGGGTATAATAATGAACAAATAAGGTTATATCCATGAACAAATAAGGGTATATCCATGAACAAATAGGGTATATCAATGAACAAATAATGGTATACCAATTTGTTCATAGCTAAATAAGGCACAAGCACACCTAAAACATAAGGGTATAATAATGAACAAATAAGGTTATATCCATGAACAAATAAGGGTATATCCATGAACAAATAGGGTATATCAATGAACAAATAATGGTATACCAATGAACAAAAAAGAAGAATACTAATGAACAAATAATGGTATACCATTGGTATATCAATGAACAAATAGGGGTATATCAATGAACAAATACGAGTATATCAATGAACAAATATGAGTATATCAAAACTAATTATATGTGCATAAAAAACCACATAATATTGTATTCCTACACATAAATAAGGTTAAAAAATAAAATTAAAAATTAAAAAAGTTCGAAATCAATGAACAATGTTATCAAAAACTCAATGCACAATTAGTTAGTATTGATGAACAATTGGTGAATATTGATGAACAAATCGCTATTTCTGATGAACAAACTGGGCGCGTCTCATAAAAACGTATTTTTCGAAAAATTCGTGAATAATTCGTGAAAAATTCGTCCGTGTCGTATTTTATTGAAAAATACGCGAATAATACGGGAAAAATTCGCCCGTGCCGTATTTTATTTTTTTTAATGAATGTTTAATCAGGGACGTTGATTTTTTGGAATGAACGATCGAGATTTATTCTTATTTCTCACCCAGGCGTCCATTCGCACGTGACTCTTTTTCTTTTAGAAATATACTATAATTATAATTTACACAATAAATAAGATCCATATTAATAACTTTTTAATATGATCTTAAAGATACAAACAAATTTTATAACATTTTTAAATGTTATAAAATAATAAAATTATGAAATAAAATATATAAATGTTTTATTATATTAAAGGAAAATATAAGGTAAAATTACAATCTTACCCTTATAAAATTGAGAGATATTACAATAGTACCCCCTTAAAATAGTTTCGTCCTCGAAACTAGCTTAAACTTAACTAGGAAGTCCTTACGGAAAATGAGGGTCATTACATTAGTACCCTCTTAAAAGAGTTTCGTACGCGAAACTATCTTCAGCCTAAGTAGGAAATCCGTACGGAAAAATGAGGGCCTTTACAAATACAACGTTCGCCGGGGAAGGCAAAAGATATGAAAGTCCCAAATTGCCTCCCAAACTTTCCCATTACAACTTCTGCGTGGATGCAACTGAGGTAGTATGAACCCTCAACAACATGGGGGATACCGTCAAATGGCCTCGAAAGAGTAACGCGTCCTCGCACTAGAAAGACAAGTCTAGATGGTGTGACTTCCATTTTGATCATGGGCACCGGACCGATGAGTGCATCGCGTTGCGAAAGGAAGTGAGCGAACTATTACGAAGGGGGCACCTCAAGGAATTAATATCAGAAAGAGCGAAGGAGCATCTAGAGCGCAGCAAAGAAAAAGCTAGTCCACCACCACCCCCAAAGCACACTGGAGTAATCAACGTTATCACCAGGGGATTAGAGATTTGTGGCATAACGTACTCCGCAGCAAAGAGAATCGTGAGGGACGCCAGAAGAGAATGCCCCAGAGCTCCTTCACGAACAAGTCTCGCCATGATGCCAATCACCTTCGATGATGTCGAAGAAGAGGAAGTTCATCATGATTGCTTAATAATTTCTTTAACGATAGCCAGTTTCCTTGTCAAAAGAATATTAGTTGATAACGGAAGCTCCACTAATTTGCTCATGTTGGATGCTTTGTACAGCTTAGGTCTTGGGATGGATGATATTGTCAAAAAATCTACGACTTTAGTAGGCTTCAGTGGGGAATCACGCAACACGTTAGGGGAGATATCCTTACCCACCATTGCAGGAGGAGTAAACTACCAGGTAAAATTCCAAGTACTCGATTGCCCTTCACCCTTTAATGTCATTTTGGGCAGGCCATGGATACATGGGATGAGGGCTATCCCTTCTACTTATCATCAATGCGTGAAGTTTCCAACACCATGGGGAGTTCAAGAAATTAAGGGGGAACAGAAATTAGCAAGGGAATGCTACTCCATCATATAATTATAACCTAAAGCGGAGGTTAAAAAAATTATTAAGCGACACATGTCACTTTTAGATTGGACCACATCACCTTTTTTTAAATAATCTTTTATTTTTAGATATGATAAATTCTTTTTCATGTTTGTTTATAAAATATAGGATAGAAAATCACATTATTAAATAATCTTTTAATTTTGGATATGATATATAGGAAGATTATTAGTATATTTTTTTATGCTATCATACAAATTCTATATTATTTATTTAATTTGTCAATTTGGTTATTATTATAATTCAATTATTTTTTGCCTTATATGAAAGATCTTGATTAGTTATATGATAATTGCATTATCTTTTTACGCTATTCATAAAAAAAAATTATATTTAAGCATTTACATAATTATTTTTATCGGATAATAAACATATTTGATTTCATAACTATAACCTAAAGCGGAGGTTAAAAAAATTATTAAGCGACACATGTCACTTTTAGATTGGACCACATCACCTTTTTTTAAATAATCTTTTATTTTTAGATATGATAAATTCTTTTTCATGTTTATAAAATATAGGATAGAAAATCACATTATTAAATAATCTTTTAATTTTGGATATGATATATAGGAAGATTATTATGATATTTTTTTATTCTATCATACAAATTCTATAATATTTATTTAATTTGCCAATTTGGTTATTATTATAATTCAATTATTTTTTGCCTTATATGAAAAGATCTTGATTAGTTATATGATAATTGCATTATCTTTTTACACTATTCATAAAAAAAATTTATATTTAAGCATTTACATAATTATTTTTATCGGATAATAAACATATTTGAAAATATTTAACTATTAATATTTTATTTAAGAAAAAATCCGTACAAGGTACGGGAATACATACTAGTAATAATGAAAGCAACGACTTCCAAGAACTTATAGCTTGAAGCAGGGAAGAAGTCGTCAGATTAGCAATTAAGGGACTGTAGAACAACCACCTACAACGTAAAGCCGGAGACGCCAGAGCTTGAAGAAGTGGCTCTTGATCCACTAGAGCCATTCAAAAAAATCAAAATAGGAGCAGACCTGGAGCCAACTTTACGTAAACGATTAGTGGAGTTTCTACAGTCCTGCAGTGATTGTTTCGCATGGTCAAACGAAGATATGGTGGGCATTGATCCTGATGTGATAACGCACGCCCTAAATGTCAATAAGAAGGTGCCACCAGTGAAACAGAAGAGGCGCAAGTTCGCACCCGAACGAAATCAAGTAATCAACGATGAGGTAAAATCCTTACTTGAATCTGGAAAAATTAGAGAAGTTAAATGTCCTGATTGGCTTGCGTACGTGGTTGTCGTAAAAAGAAAAACGGTAAGTGGCGTGTTTGCGTAGACTTTACCGATTTAAACAAAGCATGCCCCAAAGACTCGTTCCCTTTGCCTAATATTGATGCAATGGTGGATGCGACGGTAGGACATGAGCGTTTAACTTTCATGGATGCATTTAGTGGATATCATCAAATAATGAGGCACCCTGACGACCAAGAAAAAACCGCATTCGTAACCAATCAGGGAACCTATTGTTACAAAGTTATGCCCTTCGGGTTAAAAAACGCAGGTGCTACTTATCAGAGATTGGTTAATAAGATGTTTCAGGAAAAACTGGGGGATACAATGGAGGTGTACATCGACGACATGCTAGTCAAGTCGTTGAAGGCGGAGGACCACATTACCCACTTTAAAGACGCGTTCCAGATCCTGGGAAGCTACAAAATGAAATTGAATCCAACCAAGTGCTCTTTCGGAGTTACATCAGGGAAATTCCTTGGATACATAGTGACGCTGAGAGGAATCTAGGCGAGTCCAGAACAGATCAAGGCCATAATGGAGCTGCAATCACCAAAGTGCGTCAAAGACGTCTAGAAATTAACAGGACGAGTAGCTGCGTTGAACCGGTTCATATCGCGATCCTCGGACAAAAACAAGTTGTTCTACGGCGTCTTGAAGAAGAACAAGTCATTTGAATGGACGGAAGCACATGAAAAGGCCTTTGGAGAGTTGAAAAATTATTTATCTAACCCACAGGTACTCTCCAAACCCAAGCCAGATGAGAAGTTATACGTATACTTGGCCGTGACCGAAGTAGCAGTGAGCGCCGTCTTGATCCGGGAAGAGAATGGAGACCTGTTGCCCATTTATTACGTAAGTAAAACCTTGCTTGATGCGGAAACCAGGTATTCCCCCATGGAAAAACTAGTATTATCTTTGGTAATGGCTTCAATAAAGTTACGACCTTATTTTGAAAGTCATTCTATCATTGTGAGGACTAATTATCCAATGAAGAGTATCATGTCAAAGCCAGAATTGTCAGGTCGGCTAACAAGATGGTTGATCCACTTAAATTTATACGACATCACTTACGAGCCAAGAACAGCAATGAAGTCTCAAGCGTTGGCAGATTTTGTGGTTGACTTCACTCCTACCACTTTAGAACAAGAAGACCAAGATGTGTTACATGTAACATGGAGCGGGAAGTGGTTGATGCATACAGACGGAGCGTCAAATTAGGTTGGCGTAGGATTGGGGGTAGGCTTGAAGTCACCACAGGGGGATAGGATAGCCCAAGCTATTCGATGTACGTTCAAAGCTACTAACAATGAAGCATAATATGAAGCGCTTATAGCAGGATTACTCGTTGCCAAAGACTTGAACGTGCAAGAAATTGAGGTAATTAGTGATTCGTTACTTATTGTAAATCAAGTTTCAAACTCATATGTTGCCAGGGACTCAAAGATGAAGGCGTACTTAGAAAAAGTCCAAGAGATCATTAAACACTTCAAACATTTTGAGATAAAGCAAGTTCCTCGGGATGCTAACACGCAAGCAGACGCCTTAGCTAACCTCGGATCCGCTATCGACCCAAGAGAGTATGACAAGATACCTTTTGTGTACCTTGATACCCCATCCATAATTAAAGAAGTAGATATGTTTGAGGTTAGGAATTTCGATGAAGACACCTCGTGGGTAACACCTTACTTAAGATGGCTTAGAGATGGAGTCCTACCAGATGATAGAGAAGAAGCTCAACGACTTAAGGTAAAAGCGTCTACCTTCGTTATTAATAATAACATTTTGTTCAAGTGGATGTCGTCAAGAATGTACGCTCGATGCGTAATGGAGGAAGAGGTACAAAAGGTGTTACAAGACATACACGACGGAGAATGTGGAAACCATACAGGGGGGTCGCAACTTGGCAAAGAAGGCAAGCATGATGAGTTATTACTGGCCCACCATGAACAAAGATGCAGTGGAGTTCGCCCACAAATGTGACGTGTGCCAGCGTCATGGACCTATACCACATCAACCTTCGGAGTTGCTACATCCCATAACTTCCCCTTGGCCATTCATGAAATGGGGAATGAACATCGTGGGAAAGCTTCCTCCAGCTTCAGGACAACGCGTCTACATCTTAGCAATGACCGACTACTTCTCCAAGTGGATTGAAGCTGAAGCCTTTAAAGAAGTCAAAGACACTCAAGTTATTTCTTTCATAAAGAGAAATATCTTGAGTAGGTTTGGAGTACCGTCCACCATACTGTGCGACAACGGATCCAAATTCATCAGCGACAAGACGAGATCATTTTGCCAACAATATAACATTCAGTTGGTGATGTCGACACCACGTTATCCTCAAGCCAATGGTCAGGCAGAAGCAAGCAACAAAGTAATCATCAATAACTTGAAGAAACGACTCAAAGAGGCAAAGGGAAAATGGGCAGATGAGTTACCCCTTATTCTGTGGTCAGATCGAACAACTCCATTTTTTTACATTGCATTAATCATCACATATTCTCCAACAAGTTTTCACTCCAACAATTTCCCCCATCACAATCTCCATTATAGGGATTTCTCCAAAAAAATGAGTTCCTTCCCCAAATTATTTTGGAGAATTCCCCAAATATAGGGAAAGGAACTCATTTTTTTGGAGAAATCCCTATAATGGAGATTGTGATGAGGGAAATTGTTGGAGTGAAAACTTGTATCATATTCTCAATATTCACACTTTTCAAGAATATAGGGAAGCTCTTGGGGATGCTCTAACAGTAAAGATGAAGAGAATTGTTAAATACCTGCCACTAAGCCGCCAGAATCTCGCCGAAGAATTCGGGCAAAGTAGACCGGTGGCTTGAACCATGAAGATGATCCACTTGAAGAGGCGTCAGAGACCTCAAACACTTCTCAGCATCCATATCCAGGGACATCATGGTGCTAGGGAGGTCAGTCATTCGAGAAGATGCACTTTTCTTTGATAAAGAGACCTTAGGAGAGTCGCTTGCAGTCTTTGGAGGTAGGGCCACCACCAAAGACGTATCTGCAGTAGAAGCTGCTTCCGCCTTCCTCTTTTTCCTGGCTTCGACTCTTTCCAAGGATGATAGCGCAGCGGTTGATCTGGTAGTTCTTGAACCTGACACCATGAGAGTAATAAGATTAATGGAAGACAAAGGCGTTGAGCCAAGGAGTAGGGTAACAAGAAGAAACTCACTTGAGATCTCGGTATCCTCAGGGTCTACGAAGCACGCTCTCACTAGTTCGGGGTAAGATCTATCTTCCAACAGAAGGGCCTCAATATGGGAAACGACTTGGGATGACACCTTGCGGGGTTGAGGAGTTACAAGATTCTCTGCAAAAAAGATAACCGGTGGTTAGACTTGAATGAAAAGTAACGAGTTCAAAAGGGAAACATTACCTGTTGGCCGCCATCGACTTTTCAGAAAAGACGTATCGACTCCCAAAGAGGATAGCTTTACGAAAAAGAACTTATCAGCCCAACCCCGTTCAGATTTCGACATGTTGAAGACTAAGTCAGATTTAATTGTAAAGGTTTTCAAGGTCAAATGACCAGGACCACCTTTGGAAAGGCGATAATTCAAGAAAAAGTCGGCAGCTTTGAAAGGGAGACCTTGAGAGGAGCATAATTGGTCGACAGATAACAGAAGTCTCCAAACTTGGGGAAATAGTTGCCCAGGAGACACATTGAGAGTTGACATGAAATCGGCGACTAGGGGTGAATAAGGGAAACGGTGGCCAATACGAAAAGGGTACTCGTACAAGCACACTCAATCATCGACGTAAGAATCGGCATAGACACCAGGAGGAGGAAGGAATATTTCTGCATGGGGAGGAAAACCCGCAGAGAAGGCGAAGATGTGGGGATCTTCCAAAGTATTGTCCCTCCAATGATAGGGGGTGAGGATTCCGGAAGAGGTTAGGGAAGGAGGAATGGCAGTTTCAAGACAGTAAAGAGAAGGCTTGGGAGAAGAGTTGGAAGTTGCCATAATTGAAAAGGGAGAAGATGAAGGATGATGAAGAAGGAGACGTACCTGGACACCGGAAGACACAGTTAAAGTCTGGGAGGGTCATCATATCTGCTATAAATAAGGGTTGATTAGACGTGACATAACTCACCACAACTTCCAAGACATAAAATCAAAAACCCTAGGAAAGCGGTGGAGGGAATTTTCCCGGGTTTTTGATGGGGTATTGTTGGGCCTCATTAAAACCTAGCCCAAAAGACATGTTACAAGCCCAAAAAGGTTGGTCTAAGTAATTCGTTAGAAGGAGAGGCCGGTAGAATAGTCAAGGCGAGGCTGAAATCTCGGACCTCATTATCACCATCAACGGCTACCTCATTAACAACGGGGGCGAGATCTCCGGGATTTTCCAGGCATTTCAGCCAACGGTTGAAGAGGGTGAGGGAGTTATAAATAGAGACGAGGTAAGGATAGGGAGGACACGAACACTGATACTCGAAATCACTCACGAAAGCTCAAGTCTTTTTATAGTCATTCTACTTTGCTCAAAGCATCCATTTGTGTTGACAGAAGATCCACGATCTCAATCATAATATTGATCTTATCATTCAATTGCTTTTCTTGCCTTTTATCTTGTTTTACTACTCGCTTGTAATTTATAACGCGTTACAAATTCTGTTTGGCTAGGATTTCCGACATTATAGCAAGTAACGCGTTAGTACGATTATCCTGCCCAAAACAATAGACTCATTTGTTTTCAACGACATTAGTGTTGGGTGGTCGAGGTACTAAATTCCAATTGCGATTGCAAAGAAGAGCATTGCATAGTAGTCCACCATAACAGATTCTTATTTGTAGAAGCAAATGTGGTAGGCTCTTTGTCACCTACATTGGGTGGAATCGGGTGCTTCGTAGCTTTTAGCACTCTGGGTTTGAGATTTCTTGTTCAAGCATGATTAACCATATAAAGACTAAAAACATCATATGGGTGCAGATATGAGACTTCAATCGTTGTAGGTGGGACATCCGGAGTCTGTCTGACTATTTGGGATAGTGAGATTGGATAATCGACGGGGGACAATGTAGAAGTAGGAGTTTGGGAGGAAGATGGATTTGCGGTGGAGTTTTGCATGGGAGTTGCATGGCTATGGTTTAGAGAAGTAGAAATTGTGAGAGATGAAATTTAAGGGGAGTTCAAGGATGTTTGGCATCGACACATTAGATTGTGGCACAGGTAAGAAAAGCAAGCAAGTGCGAGTCGACGTTGGCTGAGGCAGAAGACATGGTTTATGACAAGAAGCCGACTTCGTGGTATAGTTGAATTGATATTCATCGAACACTACAAGATGTAAAATATAAGTTTGCTTGGTTGGTAGGTGAAGACATAAATATGCCTTATACATGAACACATATACAAACAAGATGCATAGACGGGATTGGTAGGATAATTTTGTGTTGTAATAAGGATGAAGGTATGGATAACATAGAGAACCGAAAACCCGTAGGCGATTGTAATCGGTGTTATGGCACGGTTGGACAAGGAGAGGCGAAGCTAAGAAGAGGTGTTATGGTACGGTTGGACAAGTAAACTATGGTATGAAAGGAATTCTTCAATATTGAAAAGGAAGAGATACTTGGGAAAGAAGGACGATGCCTTTTTCTTGAATAATGCGATATTGACACCATGTTGAGAAGGTGTATGGGGACAAGAAATGTGATGTAGAATACCAGGGTCTTGAAGATATTTGGTCAAAGCAATGGATTCACTATTGTCGTCTGTTTGTATTTGTTTGATGGATTTGTTAAATTAGGTTTGGATCATTTTTTGGAAGTTAATGAATGTGGGAAGAACTTGGGAGTTTTGAGAGAGAAAATACACCAAGCAAAATTAGAGTGTTGAAAAAGTTGACACAAGGGCATTTACCTAATTGATAAGGTTCAGGAACAAGAGACAATTTTTTATTGGAAAAAAGGAAGAACAAAACTAGAAACAAAATGTCTAAGTATAGTAGAATGAGTATGGTCAATGTTTTGTTGCCAATCTTCCAAAGTGACAAGATGAGCGGTAGATGTATGAGAGGTGGGGTGAGTGTGGTAGAAAGTGGCAGATGATATAGTCCATAATCAACTTTTCTCGTTAGGAGGATGCGACCGTGTTGTCCTTCACAAAAAACAACTGGAATGAAGCTTAATTAGCACATTGTTGTCTTTAGTAAGAGTAGAAACACTTAACAAATTCTTAGCAATAAAATGAACAACAAGGGCATTTTTAAGAGTCAATTTTGAAGAAGCGAGAGTTATAGAACAAGTGTGACTAATAGAAATAGGTTTACCATCACCAAGAGCTTAGTGATTAGTATCGTCATAATTGGACTGATTGGACAGATTTATCATATTGCTTGTACATAGAAGATGAAAGAAATGAGAATATCATTGAAGTTTAAGTTAATCGATGATGGACAGTGAGGAAGAAATCCTAAATCAATGAAAATATTTTATAAATAATAAAATTAATTAAAGTGTGAAGTGGAATAACTAATTTTATTTTACCATAAATAAACAATGTGTGTGAATCCCAACCCTCCCCCCAAAAAAATAGTTTTTTTTGAGTTAAAAGAGATGTCAAAGATCCGATCATTTAAAATTAGAAATAATCTATTATTAATATTTGAATTTTAGATTTGGCATTCTATTTTAAGGGTCTTATTTGTCGCCCCAAGGGCGACACATGGCAAAATCCATACTAATTAGTGAAGGGTGATTCTACGATTTTGGTGTGTATAAATTCTTTTCGTCTTTGATGGCATTGAAATGTAAGAAAAAGGTAACAAGAAAGTAGGCATAATGTGGAACAATCTAATATTGAAATCCAATTTTTAATGAGGATGTCAATCATAATCAAATTAATGAGGATATGGATAATTTGAGTGAGCATGATGATGGTCATAATATGATCAATATTGAAAATCTAATATTGGGAAATTTTGGATGGTAAATCAAGAGATATTTTAGTTGAAAAGGGGCCTATAAGAGAATTGAATCTTGTTTTTCTTTCGATAAATCCTCTGGGCACTCTCACATAATTATTATTCTAGAAATTTAAGGAATGGGGAGACTAGTGATAGGAAATGGTTGGTTTACTTTAAAAATGTGGACGAAATATATTGCTTTTGTTGTAAGTTGTTCAAATTTGTTCGTAAAAAAAAAACCTTATTAGAAAATGATAGATATATGATTGAAAACATCTCAGTGAAGATTTAAACAACATGAGAATAGTGTTGATAATATGATTAACAAATTGGATTGAATTAAGAGTAAGACTAGACAAAAATCAAACAATTGATAAAGATTTACAACAAGAAATTGCAAAAAGAGAAAGAACACTGGAGAAATGTACAAATAAGGATAGTTTCTGTTGTCAAATGTTTTGCTAAAAATAATCTGGCTTTTCGATAACCAAATGAGAAACTTTATCAAGAGAGTAATGGAAATTTTTTTGGATTGGTCGAGATGATTGCAGAATTTTATTTGATTATGCAAGACCATGTTAGACGCATTCAAGATCATGAAATTCACCATCACTACTTGGGTCACAAGATTCAAAATGAGTTGATTTCTCTTTTGGCCCTTAGTGTTAAGACTTCTATAATACGAATCATCAAAGAGGCAAAATATTTCTCAATAATTCTGGATTGTATTTCAGATTTGAGCCATCAAGAACAAATGACTTTGATAGTAAGATGCGTGAATATGTCAAATAATGATATAAAAATAGAGGAGTACTTTTTAAAGTTTTTTTATTATGAATGATACATCAGGACTGGGGCTTTTTACTGAATTAATTGATGCTTTTAAATCTCTTGATCTCAATATTGATGATGTGAGGGGACTAGGTTATGTCAATGGTTCTAATATGAAAGGAAAACACTAAGGGGTTCGAAAGAGATTACTTGAAATAAATCCAAGGGCATTATATATGTCATGTGTTTGTCATAGTCTTAATCTAACACTTAGTGATATGGCACATTCTTATGTCAAAGCTATTACATTTTCTGGAGTTGTACAACGCATATATACATTGTTTTCGAGTTCTCCTAAAAGATGGAAGATTTTGCTTGATAATGTTTCTGTTTAACTTTGAAATCTTTGTGTAATACTCGTTGGGAGGGTTAAGTAAAAAGTGTTAAGGCTATTAGATTTCAAGCTCCACAATAAGTATTAGCTTTATCAAAATTATGTGTATCTTGTGATGATGCCAAGTCAAAGAGTGAAGCTGAAAGTTTAGTTTATGCAATTGAGAATTTGGATTTTTGCTAGGTATGGTTATTTCGTATGATATTTTATTTTCTATTAACATGGTGAGTAAAAAGTTGCAATCTAAATCTATGTGTATTGACACTATAGTGACACAATTAGAAGGTGTAATGTCATACTTTAAAAAATATAGAAATGAAGGGTTTGCCTCTAGTATTAACATTGCCAAGAATCTTGCATCAGAGTTGAATATTGAGCCTATTTTACAAACAAAATGTCGAATATTTAAGAAAAAACAGTTTGATGAAAATGATCACATGGAAGAAATGCAATCATCCGAGGAGTCCTTTAGATTAAATTATTTTCTCATTATTGTAGACATGGCTATTGGTTCATTAGAAAATAGGTTTGAGCAATTAAAGATGTTTGAAAGTATTTTTAGGTTCTTACTTGATTCAAAATACCTATAGATGTTGAATCATAATGAACTTAGAGAATGTTGCAAAAAAATTCATGCTACTTTTACTTACAACAATGTGTCTGATGTTGATTTAAATGATCTTTTTTTTAATTGAAAGTGTTACAAATGTTTTTACCAGATGTTCCAATATTGACTATTGAAATTCTAAAGTTTGTTAAAGACGCGGATTGCTATCCAAATATTTTAATTGCTTGTCGTATCTTATTGACCGTACCTATCATTATAGAATCAGTTGAAAGAAATTTTTCTAAGTTAAAGCTATTGAAAACATATTTAAGGTAATCTATGTCGCAAGAAAGATTGAATGGTTTGGCCATGATGAGTATTGAAAGTGATATGCTAGAAAATTTGGATATTGATACTATTATTGATGACTTTGCATCTAAAAATGCTCGAAGAATAATGTTGTTTTTGTGCTATTGTTGCTGTTTTTTATTCATATACATTTGTGCTGCTACTGTTATTGGACCTATTATTGAACCTTTTGTTGAGCTATATTGTATTATCTCTTACGTTATTGAACCTTTTTTTGTTGAGCTTGTACAACTTAGATTTTATCTTTGGTATTCGAATCTCCAAATCAATCTTACTTATTCAATCGGAGTGATTAATTTAATGGTTTTTTCTGCTTTATGATACATTGCTACCATGCATCATTAGAAGTTGATTTTATGAGATTGAAGTAGTAAAAATTGCACAGGTAAAGTGCCCTTGATTTATTTTTCAGCCCAGGACCTCTAAAATGTTACAGTCCTTAAACATCGTTTCAAGAGTGCACAATCCACACTGTTAACTTCTTAAATATTTTTAATTACCTTTCATATAATAATTTCTCTTTTTTTTAATTCCCCAATTTCACATGCAAATTAAAGGCGGTGGATTTTTGCACACTAAAATTAAACTTTTTGCACCACGCTATACTATAGCGTAAAGATTTCACGGCATATAAAAACGTGACACTAAAAAATAAAAATAAATTCATTTTAAAGCATAATTTGAAGGGAGACAGTAAAATAGCATGAGATCACGCTACGAAGAAGCGTAAAAATTTGAGACGCGCACTGATGGTGCTCAAAATGGCAAAATAAGAAGTGGGTCTGGGGTACGAGGAATAACGGACCCGGCGGGACTCCCAAGGTTGATTGCGGGGCCCATTACCACACTCATCTCTAATTTAAACAAATAAGTCCCTACCTCCGCGAGGTCCCGAGGCCTCACCAACGAGGTCTAAACCTTTGTAACGAGGTCTAGGCCTCGTTGCTCAAAAGCTGACACCACCGCCCTATCTAAGCCACTCAGCGGTCACCTCTCCTCCGACCAATGATCGACCACCTCACACTCGACCAATCAAAGGGCTTGATCTCGGGCGTCCCACATCGAACAAACACCAAAAGTCATCCTTTCAAAACATTATAAGTAGAGGAGAACCTCGTAGATAGCAAGGGGTAAAAAAACATCTTGAACTCAAGAACTATCTTGCTCGTTGAAGATCGACGTGTTGAATCATCGTCAAAAGCCACGCTAAAGATAAGCGAAGTCCATAAAAAGACTCCAAGTCGCACAAAGAATCTGCAAACCAAAGACCTCGCTGCATCATCTCGCAGGCCACAATCACCACGCTAAAACTCCTCAACCTCACCACTAGAGCTCGTTAAGCAGCCTGTTGGTGATAGAATCCCATAGTGACAAAGATCTCGAAACTTATTAGGTCGAGATCTCAAATACTCTTAGGAGGTCTAAAGTGTAATCTCGTTTGTTTGTAACCTCGCAACCTGTAATCTCGTTTGTTTGTAATCTTGTGACGTGTGATCTCGTCATTAAAATAATAAATAAAGAGCAAGTGTTCGCACAATCGAATAAAAATAATCCCATTTCTTGTCTTTTAGCGCTGGTTTATTTCGGGTTTCATCACTGGCGCCGTCTGTGGGAACCTTTTCATCCTAAGCAGTTTCCTGATTAGTGAAAACCTTGGCTTTAACCCCCTCAAAATGACTTGCCCAAACAATTTCTTCCCCCAACACCCCGATAACATGCCCGAGACCTCACAATGGATGGGCACGGGACCACTAGGATGTCCGTTCGTGGTCCCTCCGGGGTGGGCCTACAATGCACCACAAAACCCTTACCCATTCCAAGGGTATGAGCCGGGTGGTGCTCCCCCAAACCCATATCCCTACCCGGGATATGGGCAATACCAGCAGGGCTTCGCCCCTTCATACGTCCCTGTACCCGCCCCGGGCCAACCCTACTCCGAGTACGCACCCGCGTACGTCCCCGGGAATATGTCGGGGCGCGAGACGTCTACCAATGGCTCGTCAACAGAGAGGCCTCCCCGGGACCCCATGCAGATCTCGAGGTCCCGCTCGCGTCGTTCGAGGATGCAGGATCCAGAATTGTCCGAAACGGCGGGGAGCGCGATGCACACCCTAAAGTCGCGGTCGCGACGTCATCACGTTGAGGCCGGAAGCCTCTCCCCGTTCGTGGACGAGATTCAAAACGCGCCAATGCCCAAGGGTTTCCATAGACCACAAATGGGGCTTTATGACGGTTCGGCCGATCCGGAGGAGCATGTGAAGCACTTCGCTGTGTAGATGAACGTCAACTCCTACAACGACGCCATTTTCTACCGGGTCTTCCCAACCACCCTCGAAAAGGCTGCGATGACGTGGTTCATCAGTCTCAAGATCGGGTCTGTGGCCTCGTTCGCTCAATTGTGCGAGTCCTTTATCGCACACTTCAGCGGTTCGAGGAAGCGCAAGAAGAACATGGGGGACCTCTGCGGTATCGAGCAGGGAGAGGGAGAGTCGTTGGGTACCTTCTTCACGAGGTTCACAACCGCGGTGGCGGAGATCGCGCATATCGACGAATCGTCAGTGCGAGATACCCTCATGGGAAACCTATGCCAAGGGGCCTTCAAGAATTACATTTTCCTGAAGAGCCCGGCAACGTACGACAGCCTGTGCGCTCGGATCATGTCCCAGGTGTACGCTCGCAACCGAGGACCGACAAGGAAATCGTCGCCGAGGCTAAGGGAAAGGCAAAGGTGGCCGCACCAGCCGCGAGGGATGCGTTTGTGACGCAAGCCCAAAACCCTGTCAACAACAAGAACAACAGGAACAACAACAACAACAACAATAACAACAGAAACAACAACAACAATAACAACGGGAACAACACCAACCGCAACGATAACCGCGGTGGTGGCGGAGGCAATTGGAATTGCTTCGGCTGAAAGCAGCGAGGCTATAGGGGCAAGGGCGGCCCTTTGTACAACCCAAACAAGAAGGGACGCGCCAACCCCGCATCGGGAGCAAACACCATGCCGCAGGGCCTGGCTCAAGCCAGGGCCAACAACGTCAAACAGCAGGCTCCCGCGAAGCAGGCACGGTTTGGGCAGACAACACCAGATGGGTACATTCACACAATCTCGGGTGGACCTTCGCTGGCTGGATCAAGCCAGGTGGAAAGAAAGAGGTACGCGAGGGCAAGCCATCATGAGCCCTCAGTGTTTAGCGTTGCCCAGACCTCGCGGTCCCACATAGGCCTGGCCTTCACCTCTGAAGATGCTGAGGGACTCCAAATGCCGCATTCGGACCCTTTGGTAGTGCATGCTCAAATGGGCTCAAAAATGGTGAAACTGGTGCTGGTGGACACGGGGTCCTCCGTGGACATCATGTACTACGGCGCTTTCGAGCAGTTGGGCATCTCCGAGACGTCTCTGAAGCCCTACGCTGGGAAACTAACCTCCTTCTCCGGGGATGAGGTCGACGTCGCATGTCTTATAGATCTCTGGATGACGTTGGGCACTGGTTCGACGAGGCGAACCGAAATGGTGGAGTTCACTGTGGTACATCTGCCCTCAGTCTACAACGCAATCATCGGGAGAGTATCCCTGATGAAGTTCCAAGCGGTGGTGTCTATTTATCACCTAAAGATGAAGTTCCCCGTCGACGGTGGGGTCGAAGAGGTGAAGGGCAACCAAGAGGAGGGTCGCGTATGCTACACGACCTCTGCAAAGCATAAATGCCCGGTGTTCATGGTGGAGTCCCCCGGCGAGGCTGATCTCGAAGTCCTAGATTTCATGGTTCCCATCCCAGAGGCGGAAAGAAGGGTGGTTACTCCCTTCGGGGATGAAGCCGAGAAAATCTATTTGGGAGAATGTCTCTCTGGGAAATCAGCAACATCGCTGGAGTCCTTGCTTTCCAAGTCCCGCGACGTGTTCGCCTGGACTGCCAAGGACCTCCGCGGCATACCACGAACCGTGGCCCAACACTCCCTGAACGTGGACATTACCACCCGCCCCGTGGTGCAAAGACGAAGGAAGATGAATGAGGAGATCTAACGCTGCAAACGCCGAGGTGGGGAAGCTATTGGCCGCAGGGTTTATCTGCGAGGTCTAGTACCCTAGATGGTTGTCCAACGTTGTGCTGGTCAAAAAAGCCAGCGGAAAATGGCGAATGTGCATGGACTTCAAGGATCTCAACAAGGCTTGCCCCAAAGACAGCTACCCCCTGCCCTCGATCGACGAGCTGGTCGACTCAACCGCGGGACACGGCGTTTTGAGCTTCCTCGACGCGTACTCAGGATACAATCAGGTCTTGATGAGTCCGCGCGATAAGGAGGAGACGTCATTCATCACACAGCGGGGTACATACTGCTACAAGGTCATGCCCTTCGGCCTTAAAAATGCAAGGGCCACCTTCCAGCGTCTCATTGACCGAGTCTTCAAAGATCATTTGGGGAGGAACGTGTCGGCCTACATCGATGACATTGTGGTCCAAAGCAAGACCCCCGAGGAGCATCTGGTCGACCTCGCAAAGGTCTTTGCAACGCTCAGACGTAATTGGCTCAGCCTAAACCCCGAGAAGTGCTTGTTCGGCGTGTCGTCAGGAAAATTCCTAGGCTTCATGATCAGCGAGCGCGGGATCAATGTGAACCTCGCTAAGATTGAATCAATCCTCTCGATGAGGTCGTCGCGGTCTCGTATCAAGGTGCAGCGGATCAACGACACCGTAAATTACCTGGGGAGGTTCTGCTCCCGTTTGGCGGATAAGTCCCTACAATTCTTCGCCGCCCTCAAGAAGAATGACAAGTTTGTTTGGGACGAGGAGCTAGAGCTCGCTTTCTCCGGATTGAAGGCATTCTTGTCGAAACTCCCCACATTGTCACCACCAATGGCGGGCGAGGACTTGCAGCTGTATGTGGCGGTGAGCCCGGAAACCGTCAGCACGGTGCTTACCAGAAAGGCTATGCACCCTGTCTATTTCATAAGTCGCGTGCTCCAACCTGCGAAGCAGCGATACTCCCCGGCGGAGAAGATGGCCCTGGCTGTCGTGACCGCCACCAATCGCATGCGCCCTTATTTCCAAGCACACCCCATTCAGGTCAAGTCCGACCTCCCACTTCGGCAAATCCTCCATCAGCCCGCCCTATAGGAGGATGACGAAGTGGGCAGTCGAGCTCTCCGAGTTCGACATCAGCTACCTCCCCAGAACTGCAATGAAGGGACAGGCTCTCTTCGACTTCATCGTGGAAGTTACCTTCCCCGAGACTGACACAAACTCGGAGGAATGGAAGGTCTTTGTAGATAGCTCGCGGTGTGACGTCAGGGGCGGGGCTGGTGCATTCCTCGTCGGTCCCTCAATCGAAACGGAGTACGCCCTTAACTTCGCCTTCGATGTCACCAATAACGAGGCCGAGTATGAGGCCATGATTGTTGGTATAGAGATGGCGCTCCTCAATGGAGCCCGCAAGATCAGAGTCTACACCGACTCTGGGCTGGTAGCGAGGCAGTTGAATGGACAATACGACACCCGAACGGGGTTCCTACCTACGTACCGAGAAAAAGTTAAGGCACTGGTATCTTGCCTAGAGACCTTCGTCGTAGAGTCCATCCCGCGAGCGGCAAACACGAAAGTAGACGCACTCGCGAGGTTGGGATCGGCCCTCCCCTTGGAAGTAGGAAACCGTGTGATGGTGGAAAGGAAGCTCTCATGGAGCGTAACCAGCGAGGTTCTCTCCGTCACAGTCGGAGACTGGAGGGTTCTAATCACGCGATACGTGGAAAGCGTCGTCCTCCCTAAAGATCCCACAGAGGCTAGAAAGCTCAAAATGCAAGCGGCCCGCTACTGCGTCATTGGCGGCCGGCTCTATCGTCGGGGCTTCGCTGAGCCCAACTTGCTATGTGTGCCAACCGAGGCTACGGAACACATCCTGTACGAGGAACATGAAGGGGTCTGTGGTGGCCACCCCGAGTGGCGCGCCTTGTCGCATAAAATCGCCCATTTGGGATACTTTTGGCCCACTCTCATGCAGGATGTGAGGGCCTACGTCCAGAAGTGTGATGGGTGCCAGAAGCACGGTAACCTCCAACACGCCTTGACCTCGCGTCTGCGCTCGATCCATGCACATTGCCCCTTCGCGATGTGGGGGGTGGACATCCGAGGGCCTTTCCCCAAGGTTGTGGGCCAGGTGCAGTACATACTAGTCATCGTCGACTATTTCACAAAGTGGGTCGAGGCAGAAGCAATGGCAAAGATCACCGGGACAAAAGTCTGCAACTTCCTGTGGAAGAACCTCGTGTGTCGCTTCGGGGTCCCCATGACCATCATGACTGACCACGGCCCCCAATTCGACTGCGAAGAAACTCGGACCTTTTGCTCCGAGCTGGGCATAACCCTCAAGTTTTCATCCGTGGCCCACCCCCAATCCAACGACCAGGTGGAGAATGTCAACGCCCGCATCTTGTCCGATCTAAAGAAGCGTTTGGGCATGGAACAAGGTCGCTGGGCGGAGCTACTCCCGCTCGTCCTATGGACGTACAACACCACTGTGCGTCGCGCAACGGGGGAGACGCCTTTCGCTCTAACCTACGGAGCGGAAGCTCTAGTCCCCGTAGAAACCTTGGTCCCGTCGGCAAGGGTTTTTGACTTCGAGGAAAAAGAGAACGAGGCCAACCTCAAAACCGAACTATTGTTTAGGGACGAACTGCGCGAGGTCGCAGCCCTGCGCTCCAAAGAATACAAGCGACGCGTGGCGGTGTATCACGACAAGAAGGTTAGGCCCCGGTTCTTGGTCACAGGTAGTCTCATTTTGAGACGAACCGAGGGTGCCAAGCTGGATCCTAACTGGGAGGGTCCATACCTCCTCGGGGAAGACGTTGCGTCTGGAGCTTTCAAGCTCAAGGATAGCGAAGGGCGCACTCTGAGCAAAACATGGAACATCGATCGGCTCAAAAGATATTACATGTAAACTCTCCGAACCCTACCATTTCCTAAAAGTTGCGAATAAAGGGTTACGTGGTATTTTCAAATCTGTCTCAAAAATGGAAACCTTATTGCAAAGTCCACCCCTCGCTTCCCGCTTGGGGTTGGAGATTCTCGGTTTTACGATGTTCAATTCCACCCCTCGCTTCCCGCTAGGGGATGGAGATTCTCGGTTTTACGAAGTTCAAATCCACCCCTCGCTTCCCGCTTGGGGTTGGAGATTCTCGGTTTTAAGTTCAATTCCACCCCTCGCTTCCTGCTTGGGGTTGGAGATTCTCGGTTTTACGAAGTTCAAATCCACCCCTCGCTTCCTGCTTGGGGTTGGAGATTCTCGGTTTTAAGCTCAATTACACCCCTCGCTTCCCGCTTGGGGTTGGAGATTCTCGGTTTTAAGTTCAATTACACCCCCCGCTTCCCGCTTGGGGTTGGAGATTCTCGGTTTTAAGTTCAATTCCACCCCTCGCTTCCCGCTTGGGGTTTGAGATTCTCGGTTTTACGAAGTTCAATTCCACCCCTCGCTTCCCGCTTGGGGTTGGAGATTCTCGGTTTTACGAAGTTCAAATCCACCCCTCGCTTCCCGCTTGGGGTTGGAGATTCTCGGTTTTAAGTTCAATTCCACCCCTCGCTTCCTGCTTGGGGTTGGAGATTCTCGGTTTTACGAAGTTCAAATCCACCCCTCGCTTCCTGCTTGGGGTTGGAGATTCTCGGTTTTAAGCTCAATTACACCCCTCGCTTCCCGCTTGGGGTTGGAGATTCTCGGTTTTAAGTTCAATTACACCCCCCGCTTCCCGCTTGGGGTTGGAGATTCTCGGTTTTACGAAGTTCAATTCCACCCCTCGCTTCCCGCTTGGGGTTGGAGATTCTCGGTTTTACGAAGTTTAAATCCACCCCTCGCTTCCCGCATGGGGTTGGAGATTCTCGGTTTTACGAAGTTCAAATCCCCCCCCCTCGCTTCCCGCTTGGGGTTGGAGATTCTCGGTTTTAAGTTCAATTCCACCCCTCGCTTCCAGCTTGGGGTTGGAGATAATCAAAACAATCATGCACGATCCGAGTGAGGATCGGGATCGTGGCATAAAAACAATCATGCACGATCCGAGCGAGGCTCGTGATCGTGGCATAAAAACAATCATGCACGATCCGAGCGAGGCTCGGGATCGGGGCATAAAATCTATCATGCGCGATCCGAGCGAAGCTCGGGATTGGGGCATAAAATCTATTATGCGTGGTCCGAGCGAAGCTCGGGATCGCGGCATATAACGAACGCCCGATGTGGCCCGAACGGACCACAAATGTTGTGGCACTCGGGCCATGGGGTTGGATCGGGATATATATATATATAGTAAACTAAAATGGAAAACATGCAACACAACCATAAACGAAGGAAAGAAAATTATATAAAATAAGGCCACAAGGGCCGAATGTCATAATTACAGACCCCAGCGGGGCCACCAAAATAAAAAGCAAAAAACACAAACTACATAAACAAGCACCCCTCACTCCTTCAGGATCTCGGCGGCGGGTTCCATGGGGACTTGGCAGACAGGAGAGGCAATGATCACCTCATTGGCGAGGTCCGAACCTCCCTGTGGCGAGGTTCTCTGCGGTGTGCGCCTCGGTGCCCTCAATCGACACAGCCCCATCCTCGTTTAGGAAGAATTCGCACTCTCCCTTGGGCTCTTCCCCAATTTCTTCCCCCATGGTCAATGAATAGTTGGGGTTGAAGAAGGCAATGCGAGGATTGAGATGCCCATATTTCGCGACCGCCTGCCTTACCCCCATGCGAACGGCCTGCCGGTACATTTTGTTGACACTGCTCAGCAGCTGTTCCTTATACTCCTCACACGCCACATATTTGGGGCCCGCAGCCTCCACCTCCTTGTTAAGACCATTGACGCGTTGTCGGAGGCTGCTGATCTCCTCCTCGGCCTTCTGGAGCTCCGATTCCTTCTCCCTAAAGAAGTTATGCTCCGCAGAAAGTTTGGTCCGGAGCTCCTCGATCTCGACCTTGAGATCCCCAACTTCCCCCTTGGCCTTTTCCGCCTCCTCCTTAACCTTCTCCGCCTCCCCCTTGGCTTTCCTAATCTCCTCCTTGGCCCTGGCGGCGGCCTTGGCCTCATCCGCGGCCGCAACCTCGGCGGCCTTGGTCCGCCTCGTGGCCTCCGCGAGGTCCTTCTCCTTCTTTGCACATTCGGCCTCGCGAGCCTCGAGCCTCGCCTCTAGGGTATCCAAGTTTTTCTAGAGGAGGTTGATGCGGCTGCAGTTGTAATTCTCAAAAAAGTGAAGCTGAAAACAAAAAATTAAGAGAATCAGGAAAGAGAAGGTATGAGGCTAGCAAGCAAGGCCTACAAGAATAAAGCGAGACATACCATCGCCGAATAGTGGAGAGCCTCGTCAATAAGGGCGTCTTCGGAGAGATTGTTCACCCACGCAATCTCCTCCTTCCAGTCGTCCTTCTTCCAGTTCCTAAGTGCCCCCTTGGATGGTCCGGGGTAGTGGAACTTCTCAGCGGGGGGACCAGTGGGGGAAAGGACCCGACTCGCGGGTTCGCGGCTAGGGGCGATCTCCTTCCCCGAGGAGCTACGTTGGCTGTCCCCCTTGTGTTTCTTTTTCTTCTCTCTGCGGGGTGACGCCTCCGCATCCTTGCGTTTTTGTCTGGCCCCCTCGCCGGACTCTCGGGGGCGTGCGAGTAGGGTTGTGCAAACTTCGACCGGACCGGCAGACCGGACCGGACCGGACCGGAATTTTACGGTCCGGTCCAAGACCGGGACCGAGTCGGTCCGGTCCTCGGTCCTAATATTTTGAAAATTCCGGTCCCGGTCCAAAACCGGGATCGGACCGGGAGTTTACGGTCTAGAACGTAAGACCGTAAACAATAAAAGATATCTATATAATTCTGGGCTAGTGGGCTTTTGGTTAGCCCATAATACATGAAGATAAGGCCCGATTATTTTCATAATACAACTCGATTGATGTGTTGACTCCTGACCCAACTACCCTAGCCCTAACCCTCACTTCAATCAATTTCACTGCCGCCGCTCGCGTGCCTTGACTAGGGCTGTCAAAATTTGACCCAACCCGAGAAACCCGCCCGACTCGCCCGACTCCGAACCCGACCCGACCCGAGAAAAAGATAAAAAGTTTAATACCCGAGACATGTTTGACCCGAATTCGAAAAAATCCGAACTCGAGATTAACCCAAACCCGATTATACCCGAATGGGCTAAGCTTGATGCAACTCGATATCCGATGCTACCCGACCCGAAGTCATCCGAAAATCCGAAGTTACCCGACCCGAAACCATCCGAAAATCCGAAGTTACCCGACCCGAAATCATCCGAAAATTACATCATATTTTAAAATATTAATGATAATGAATATTTATTATAATTATGTTTTAATTTAAATGTTAAATTAAATATTTAGACCCTAGAGTAGTTAAACAGCAAAAAATCACCATTCGATATATGGTCTAAATCAAAATCCGGCTTACTCGAAATCAAATTAACCGGAAATTTGGTCAAAATCGAAATCCAATTCACCCAAAATTCGAAAACCCGAAATCCGACTAAATCCGAAACTAACTAAACCCGAAACCGAACTTATCCGAAATCAAGTTGGACCGAAAACCGAATGATCCGACCGAAATTGACCCAAAACCCGACTTTGCCCGATTAATTGAGCATCCGACCCAAAATGATCCAAACCAATTTGACCCGATTTTCAAAATATCCGAATTTGACCCGAACCCGAACTTACCCGAAACTGAATTGACCCGACCCAAACCCGACACGACCCGCCCGATTGACACCCCTAGCCTTGACGACCGACGGCCTCGCCTCGACGGCGGCTCCACCTGCTAATTCTCGCTTCTCTTGTTCCGACGAATTGATCCGACGGCCTTGCCAATCTCGACCTGTTCCGCCGACTAGTGCTCGCTTCTCCAATTTCTTTGTGGGATATATTCTTATTTAATGTGATTAAATATTTTTTTTCGCTCTTGAGTTCTTGACTATTAATTTTAGATTAAATGGTCAAAGTTTTTTTGAGGGATGAGTTGCTGTAATACATTGCCTGAATTTATCAATTCAGAATGTGAGCCAACTGCCAACGTTTTTCGGATTGTAAACTAATCCGGTCAAATCGGTCCAAAACCGGGACCGGACCGTAATAGAAACGGACCGTAATGGTCCAATCCTGTCCGGTCCCCAATCCATATTTTACGGTCTGGTCCCCGGTCCATATTGTTTTATAAATACGGTCCACCGGTCTGGACCGGACCGTATTTCTTTGGTCCGGTTCGGACCGGATGCACAACCCTACGTGCGAGGTCCCCCAGGCCCCTTAGATGCCCCCTCCTTAATTTTAACTCCCACGGCCTTCGCGGGGGCTGTTGGCTTCGGTAGCGAGGTTGGTGGCCTTGCCGAAGGGGTCGGTTCCTTTACAATAGGGCCCTTCGGGGCCCTCGGGACTTGCGAGGTGGAGGTCGTAGGTGTCTTTCCCTGCGCCCTCGAAGCAAGAGCGTTGAAAAGGTCCACTGTCAGAAATACAAGGAAAAAACAAGTTAGATAAAAAGCAAAAAACAGAATATCACACAGTCAAGGTAGTGTGATCCGAGCGAGGCTCGCGGTCATCACTAAATAAGCGAGGTACTCCCCCGAGGCTATGCGTGGCCCGAAACCAAAAACAAACAACAAAAGGAGGAACAAAAAGGTACCCTCTTCGCACTCGCGAGGTGGAGGTATAAGACTCAGACCGGCCCGCTCAAGCCGGTCCCGTGCCAGATACTCCCAATACGGCGCCTGGCGCTCCGATGCGTACCGGGCCTTGAGGTCGGTGGCCTTCTGCGTGCCCTTGGGATGAACGAAGTTGTCCGGGGGCGTAGGGAAATTGAGATACCTCCAAATGGGGTCCTGAACCAAGAACCATTTGTCCTTCCACTAACCGACCTTTGACGGGGTCATGGTGATCTTGAGTCCGGGAAAGCTAAGGTTGACGAGGCAGGACTCGTGTTCTCTCCTCGCCAAGAATAAGCTCGACATGATGTCCAGATCTGGTCCGTCCCCGAGCTCGTAGCTTCGAATTGTATAGGCGCACAGAAGGCGCCATGCGTTGGGGAACAATTGTGTAGGGCAGACGTGCATGGCCCACAGAAAGTTGACTATGTGCTGGGCTAGCGGCAACGTAAAGCTGGCCTGGAGACTGGGTAGGTGCACGACCACGCACCTCTCGTACGAGGCCAAGGAGCAGCCCTCCCCTTCGGGAAGCGCTAGCTCAACCCCCTCCGGCCAGGGGAAGTCCTTGGCAACCTTCGCGAGGTCCCTCGGGCAGATACATCCCTCTCGCGGGGTTCGGGTACATAGGAAACCTCTCATCAAGGACGGGGGGGATACTCGACACGGAGTCAATAATGTACTCCGCGAAAAATCTCACTTGATCGTTTGAGTCGGACGACCTCACAGTACACCCGGCCACCTCCTCATCAGAATTCGAAGACGAGTCCATCTCAGCTCCGGAGGATGTGCGCAGTCGAGGAAAGAGCGAGCTAACCGAGATAACGGAGTCGCTAGAAGAAGGATCGCTGAAGACGAGCGAGGTAGACCTCGAGTTCTGAGAATCACTGGTCTCTACACTCCCTTCGGTCTCAGAAAGCTCCTCGTAAAACCTCTCTTGAACCTTGAACGCGAAGCCGGGTTGAGGGCTCAAGGATGTGCCTCTAGGAATGAAAGAGCGACGTCTAGGCCACGAAAGGCAAACACCTGGAAAAAAGGGAGGTTTTGAGACATCGAACGAAACCACGGAAGAAAGAAAATGCGAGGTAATAACAGGAAGAAAGCACGTGGCACCCTAGAGCTACTCTGACAGATGGGACGTCTTAGGAAGAATGTGAAGCCCCAAAAGTCGGAAAAGAAGAAAGTGGAAGCCAGCGGTTGGGAGGCCGAACGTCCTGTCAATCAGACGTCATGACGTTTGGCCTTCCGACGAATTCGAAATTCAAAAGCAAGGACGGCGGAGGAAGCTCAACCGTCGGCTGACGCACGAAGGGCTCGTGAAAATAGCCAAAGCCACCTGCGGCGTCCTCACTCCCCGTTGACGGGTGTTTTCTTGATTAACTGGACAACAAATAAATTTATAAGTCAAGACCCCGCTAAGTATAGCGAAGTCAGGATCGTTCCACGGGAAGCACTGTTGTTTGTCTATCAACTACTAAAAATGAAACAAAGCAAAACAGAACAAAACACATACGACCAACCTTGTTAACAACTTTGTCAGGGTCGTTAACGAACCTGGATACACTAAGAATGCAGATTAACGACTAAAAACTCAAGTTCGGTACCGAGGCAACGAATCTGAATAACGAGTATACCGAAAACAAACTCAATTAAGAATAAAAACCTAGGACAAGGGTTACCACAACATAGTCATTCATATAAACTCGTAAGAAGATAAAGATCATGCCTTTAAAAAGATAAATTCATCAACTTTCGCTGATTAGCAATCAAATCAATCAATTCTCATAAATTAATTCACTCAATCAGTTGTTTTGAATCCAAAGCTCGAAACTTTCGTAATCGAACAATATCAACATTCAAGTTAATAACTTTCTCTCTCGATCAAGTTAAGAACTCAAATTACTTCGACTATCGTCTAGGCATAAACGCAACAAGCAATCTAAAATAGATAAAAAAGGCATTCAACACATCAACTTACTCATCAAACATGCATAACTATGTCGGGTTTCAACCCCGACCCTAGATAGGAAAACTACTCACTACTCACTACTCATAATAATAAAGCAAACAACTTCGATAAGAGAAAACATTGAAAACAGAACAACCTTACTTGAAATTACTAGAAAAAATATCGTCTTACAATATCCCGAAGAAACCGAAAACAAACAAGACAATAACGAGCAGACAAACTGATTAACGACCCAAGCTTCTCTCTCGATCGACCTTGGCTCGATGATCTTCCCACTCGACTTCTCTCGTGTCGGCTCTCCTAGAGAAAATAAAATACGTCTCTGTTCCAACCCCCCTTCTAAGCTAGAAAAGAAGGGTATTTATACTAATAAAGCTATCTAATAAAAAGGCTAGAAGATAAAAACTTACCTAAAAGATAGAAACTTACTCTAAAAAGATAGAAAGATAATCTAGAAAGATAATCTAGAAAGATAACAAGACATAAAACATAAAATATAATAACCCTAAGACTCATTAAAAGCCCTACCGACATGGAATTATCAAGATAAATTTCCGCACAGGGTCGGTAGACATCACAAAGATCTCTCGAAAAATTCTATCTCTAAGCCTCGTTAACGACCCTTCACAACCTCATTAACGAGTCTGGATTTGCTCTTCTTCAACTCTTCAACTCTAAAAGCATGGACATCGACTTCTTATCTTCATGCTCTTCCGAAATCCACCATAGTACTCCAATTCAGCTCCAAAATCACTCTTTCCTGCTCAAAACCGACAAAAAGACACAAAACGGAGTACCTTCCATACTTCTCACAAAATATGCAAACTCATCCAAAAACACACAAAACTAACTCTAAAACTACTAAAACTAAACTAAACAAACTAAGAAAACACACTAAAAACTAGACCAAAAACATGAATATCAAAATACCCCATACTTGGACTTGCTTGTCCTCAAGCAATCACTAAACAATAATCAAAACCAAACAATCATACTCATCAAGTAAATAGCCATCATCTAAAAAAGCAACTTCAACACATAGAAGAAAATAGCAAATGACTATTAATGTCATCACACATATATGCACTAAATAGACATAAGAAAATACAATCCAACCTCACAAGGGATAATATGTTTCTCTCAACTCTCAAGCGTTTAGGCTTATAAATTCAATCTCTCAACTCATCTTATATGCAAAAACTCATAGAAATTGAAACTTATATCACCAAACTCTCCACCTAAGATTTGTCAAAACAAGCATAGAATCATCAAGAGAAACTTAGGCTCAATGAAAAACTTCAAAAAAGTTTCCATTCGGCCGGGTTGTAACGGGGCTTGGTAATAACAAATAGGCATGGAAATATTTTGGCCATGTGGTGCTAATAATATCCGGGAATCAAAGACTCCTAAAAACTCAAATGTTAATCCAAAAACTCTCATATAAGATCAAATACTAAACTCACTCTTCTTTATGCACTTTCTCTCTCACTCACCCAACCAATCCTAGAAAGTCTCATAAAATAGCTCAAAAGAATCTCTGGTTTGTCTTTAAACACAAATGCACATCTTTTTTTTTCTTTTTTTTCTTCTTTATCTCTTATTTCTTTCAGCTCTTTTTTTTTCTTTGCGCAACCTCGTTAACAAACCAGCAAGGTCGTTAACGAGCTTCATCGTGTACACTTTCTTCACCTTTTTTCTCAACAACCAACTTCCTTTTTGTGCAACCTTTGTTATCAAGAGATCTTTCTTTTTACAAAATAAAACAAGAGACTTCCAATCTACCCTTCCCAACAATCCCTAAATTTCAAAACAATCCATAGTATTTTATACTAAGTCCTAATCCCCGGATAGGGTCAAGCTTATCTCGGCTAGGGAATAATTTTGTGGAGCAAAAAAAATAAAGGCTTAAGGCTCAAATTGGCTTCAAAAAGAGGAATAATGTAAGGGTGGATATGGATAAGTAGGGCTTATAGAAAACAAGTTCTCCATCATATGATCTTCACATGTAATGAACTATAAATCTTATATAGGTCTCAAGAAATAGATAACCATTACAATTCCAAGAGATAATATGCATATAGAGAGTAAATCACACAAGAAAAGAAGAGGGATTTATTTGATGTTTTCCTTATAAGGCCAAAAATATCTCACAAGGTAGCAATTTTGTTGGATTGCATCACTTACACTAAAAAGTATACATGCTCAATTTCATCAAATGCTATTCCTTCATAAAACAACTTCATAACAAGAATCAGGCTATACTATCAAAGACATGCTTACAAGGATTTATATGATCATGCTAGCAACTACTATCATAGAACCATAAGAAAAAAAGGGTATCTATCCATTCTAAAACTCTTTTTTTTTCTTGAAATTTTCAAAATTTTCAAGTTTTTCAATTTTTGATTTTTTTATGAGACAAAGAATTATTTAAAACAAACAAGACACTAACTTTCTACCCTTTCCCACCCCATACTTAAAGTTACAGTGTCCCCACTGTAATAAAAATAAGCAGAAGAAAAGAATAGAAAAGAAAGAAAGAAAAGAAAAGAAAAACTTACAAGATCTTTGAAGCAGAAAAGAGAACAACTCTTCAAACTGAATCAGCGCCCAGGTGGTGTAAACTGGCGCTCGAAGTTCCCCATAAACTCATAAAATGTCCTCCAACGCTCTGCATCATCCACCTCCCTCTGATGGTGCCTCACATCCTCAAATGCCATGCGAGCAGAATAGACACTCTCCCATCTATCCATCCTCTGGTGAATATGTGTCTGCTGAAGGTTAAGCTGCTGCATCTGAGACAAAAGATCTTCGGCCCATGGAGGCGGGATACTCGATCTAGTGTACTCGGGTTGAGGAGGTGGTTGGTAGTGGGGTTGGAAGTGGTCTTGAAAAAGTACCAGATTGTAAGGCATGAGACCATAAGAATGTGGCTCGGTAGGTTGCTACGGGGGGTCGTTACCGACGTTGTGAGCCTCGGTAGTAGCATCGGTAGAAGCCTCGAAGTGGTCGTTAACGACCCTGGCGGGCTCGTTAACGAAGATATTGTTGCCCAGAATTTCAGTGTCGAGTTCATCATCCCCAAGGTCTTGCTCTTCAGTGGCAGCCTCGGTAGTAGCCTCTGTAGCTGCCTCGTTATCACCATCATCTTCATCCATAGCATCCTCCTCTCTCTCGAACCAAGACTCACATGGCCTAAGCGAAGGCTCATCCTGCGGCTTATCCTCTAACGGGAATGCATGGCCCATCCACGCCTCGTACCAATTCGATACGTATAGTAGCTCCATTTTGCTAAGGGTAGGGATAACATCTTGGCTTTGAACTTTTGTAGTAAACCCTCCCTCGGTCTGAGTGAAAATGTCGGAGCTAAACCAATAATTTCTGTTGAGCAGTTGCTTGTGGGATGGCATGTAGAGAGATAGATCAACTCCAAGATTGGTTGCCAAGAGACTAACCAAATTCCCGCATTATACTTCCTTTGACTTGATCGACTTCTCAACATAGTAGAGCCATTCATACCCCAAGTTTAATGGGGCGGGTTCCTCAAAAAGGATGGTGCGGAGGCACGCAACTTCCATCCTTGTCAACTCTTTCTTGGGCCAAAAAGTAGCAGCTAGGACTCGCAGAATGATCCGGAAAATGGGGTTGATGATGCTTGCCCCGGATAGTGCTGCAGTGGAGGGCTCTACTTCCCCGATGATATAGCTCAAAGTCCTTGTCACCTGGTTGTAGTCCTTGAGACTGTTATCTCGAGAAGGATTTGGGAGCTCAAGAATAACATTGAACTCCACCATTGTATACTCGTGACTGACATTGCCGAGCCTGAATCTGATCCGTCCGGCTGAAGTCTTCGTCGGGAATCTTGTCTCAAGGGTGGCTAGGAACTCGGATGTGAGAGCCGGGAAGTGTGGTACCGCTTCTTTCTTCAAAAAGTGAGGCACGCCGAGAATAGAAAAGGCCTCCTTGACATCGTCATAAAGCTCCATTTGCTTAGCACTCGACCTCGAGAACCCCCTAGTGTAGTGGTTCTTGTCTAATATGGCGTTGTAACGGTCCGCTTGTCCTTGAGTGCGCAAAATCACGTTGTCCATGCGGGGTGGAGATGGGGACCGTTGAGTCCTCTTCTTCTTTTGGGCTCGGGTTGCATCTCGGCTAGAACTTGCCATGTGGACCTACAAAAAATACAAATTTTCCAAGATAAGATCCACACAAATCAATAGACAAGAGACCCCATACTTGGTCCCGAAATAACTCTCGGAATGCCTCGTTAACTACCCAACCGGGGTCGTTAATAGGCCTGGACTGGTTTTTGGGCTTGATAATACGTAGGGTCGTTAACGAACCTGGGCAGGTCGTTAACGAGCCTGATCGAGAACCAGTCATGAATTCCGAGGACTAATTACTCCAAATTTCCAACAAAACAAACATGCATCAAACAAAATCCCACATATAGTACACAATCGGGTATATGCACCCCATATTTGCCCGATTACCCGTCCCGAACATGCCAAAATTGCCCAAAAAAATCACATGGTGAAGATCAAACAATTCTAGAAACAAGGTAGTTCATTCTTTTCCTAATCAAATTTCAATGGAGAAGCAAGCAAGAACAAACCAATACTAATCAAGATCAAACACCAATATTGAAGCAATAGGATCGTTAAGCAATAATAGGCATACAACTCAAGTGCTTCAAATAAGAACAAGATATGAACTTCCTACCCTAAAAATAATGAACCATACCAAGTAGAGAGTTAGGGTTTAGAAATCATACCGTTAGACCGAGAAATTGAAGAACGAGAATTGAAAATTCGGGTGGTTAACGAGTAAAGATCCTCGTCGGTAAGAAAATCAAAGGCGGCGATCTCGTTAACTAGGGTGGGACTCCGAGGCTCGGTAGTGGTGAGATTTCCGATCGGTGGTGAGGAGATACCGGTGGGATTTTTTAGAGTTTAAGCTTTGGATTGAGAGATTTGATGGTGGAATTTTGGGAGTTTTGGAACGGCTTTATAGGAGAGTGCTAGAGGTAGGGGAAGGGGTAAGAGGCGGCACATAGGTAAAGATAGAAGATAGATTAGGTTAAAATTTTCTTACCTGCCCGTTTCCGAAATTGGTTCGCCAAACCGGGTCGTTAACGACCCTGGGTTGGGTCGTTATCGAGCCGCCGTAGCCTTTTTCGAGTGATTTACGAGCCCAACTCCTGCATCTTGTTAGCTTAAAACTATTCTATCTTTCTACTTCTAAACTACTAGAAAAACTTAATAGAAAGCTAGAAAAAAGGGAAGAAAAGAAGAAAATCTAAACTATACTAAAAACCGGGTTGCCTCCCGTAAGCGCTATTTTTAACGTCGTCATCCCGACGTACTTACCTTGGCTAATCTGACGTTGTAAGAGCCATGGTGACTCTAATCTCTTCATCCGGGTCGGGTTTCTCATGAAACTTTTTCAATCGGTGGCCGTAAACTTTGAAGATTGTGCCTTGGTTATCGATCAACTCTACCGCACCATGGGGATAGATGTGATGAACCATGAATGGACCGCTCCATCTTGTCCTTAGCTTCCCTGGAAATAAACGGAGTCTAGAGTTGAAAATAAGTACCTTATCGCCAACCTCATAGGTTTTGGGCACTAACTTCTGATCGTGCCACCGCTTAGTGCGCTCTTTGTAGATTTCAGCATTTTCGTACGCCTTAAGCCTCGTCTCCTCTAATGCTTGAAAGTCCATGAATCGTTTTGCTCCGGCTGCGTCAAGGTTCATATTGAGCTCCTTAAGAGCCCATAATGTTTTATGCTCCATCTCGATCGGTAAATGGCATACTTTGCCATACACTAGATTATGGGGAGTGGTGCGTAGAGGCGTCTTGTATGCCGTCCTATATGCCCATAGAGCGTCATCCAATTTAGAAGACCAATCCTTCCTAGAGCGGGACACCGTCTTTTCCAATATGCTCTTTATCTGCCTGTTTGAAACTTCAACTTGTCCACTAGTTTGGGGATGATATGGTGTTGCCACGCGGTGTGATACCCCATACTTAGCCAAAAGTGCTTCAAAGCTCCGCTCAATGAAATGAGATCCACCATCACTCATGAGGACTCTTGGAACGCCAAACCTGGGAAAAATGTCAGTCTTAATAAACTTGGCCATGGTTTTAGCGTCGTTGGTCCTTGTAGCAACGACCTCCACCCACTTAGAGACATAATCGACCGCTACTAGGATATACTTGTAGGGGCCCGATGCAGGAAAATGTCCCATGAAGTCTATGCCCCATACGTCGAATAACTCGACCTCTAGTATCCCGGTTAGCGGGTTCTCATGTCTCCAAGTGATGTTGCCCGAGCGTTGGCATTCATCACATGCTGTCACATAAGCCTGTACATCTTTAAACATGGTTGACCAGTAGAGACCACTTTGAAGAATCTTCGCCGTGGTTTTGAATCCTTTTGCATGGCCGCCGATAGGAAGTGTGTGACATTGACGGATCACGTTCTCTATCTCCTCTTCTGGGATACAGCGTCTACAGAGGTGATCACTTCCTTGCTTTAACAAGTAAGGATCATCCCAATAGTATTGTTTTACATCGTGGAGGAACTTCTTTTTCTTTTGTGGGGTTAGTCCCTCGGGGATTACGTCTCCTACAAGATATTTAGCAAAATCTGCAAACCAAGGGGCTTTTGACCCTCTAATAGCATGAGTTGATGTAAAAGAAGTAGAAGCAGCAGGCGAGGAAGGGATTGAATCAAATTGAATGAGTTTCGATTGAGAAATCATACCTGACTGGGTCGTCATTGAACCTGTGTGGGTCGTTAACGACATTGGAGCTGTAATATTATCCTCGGTGACGACCTCCCGTTGCATAGTAACGAACTGCCTGACTGTTGTGTCGATGCACTTTGGGTCTTTGCCTTTGTAATCTATGCGTTCCAGCCTCAGTGCCTTGTTAACGACCCTGAAGGGGTCGATGACGAGGGTCTTGTTGAGTTCGACCTCGTTCAGCATGAGGTATTCGTCTGGTCTGGAATCATTTATTGGCACTTCATTGTTGGATTCGGTGATATGCTCAACCGACAATCTGGATAAGTGGTCTGCCACTAGGTTTTCTGCTCCTTTCTTATCTCTTATTTCATGATCAAATTCCTACAGTAAGAGCATCCAACGAAGCAATCTAGGCTTGGCATCCTTTTTCGCCATTAGATATCTAACAACCTCATGGTCAGTATAAATAATCACTTTTGATCCAACAAGATAGGATCGGAATTTTTCAAAAGCAAATACCACAGCAAGGAATTCCTTCTCCGTTGTGGTGTACTTACTCTGCGCCTCATCCAGCGTCTTACTGGCATAGTAGATGGCGTGGAGCTTCTTATCCTTCTGTTGTCCCAAGACTGCGCTGACCGCATAGTCGCTAGCGTCACACATAATCTCAAAGGGTAGTGTCCAATCCGGGGACTGCATAATAGGGGCGGACACGAGGGTTGCTCTTAACCTGTAAAATGCTTCAAGACATTCTAGAGACAGCTCAAACACTACATCTTTCATTAGTAGGTTAGTCAAAGGTTTAGCTATCTTAGAAAAATCCTGAATAAAGCGTCTATAAAAACCAGAAAGCCCTAGGAAACTCCTAATGTCTTTTACAGAAGAGGGAGGAGGTAGTTTTTCAATAAGCTCAATTTTTGCTTTATCTACTTCTATCCCTCTCTTAGAGACAAGATGTCCTAACATTATCCCCTCTTGAACCATGAAATGACATTTTTCCCAGTTTAACACAAGATTGGTTTCTTCACATCTTTTAAGCACACGTGCAAGGTTAGCAAGACAAGCATCAAATGAAGAACCATAAACAGAAAAATCATCCATAAAGACCTCTACAATCTCCTCTATCATATCTGAAAAAATGGCCATCATACACCTTTGAAAGGTGGCAGGGGCATTGCAAAGCCCGAATGGCATTCTTTTATAAGCAAAAGTCCCATGGGGACATGTAAAGGTAGTCTTCTCCTGATCATCAGGATGAATGGGAATCTGCCAAAAACCGCTATAGCCATCTAAATAACAGAAATAATCATGCTGAGCTAAGCGTTCTAACACTTCATCAATGAAAGGAAGCGGAAAATGATCTTTTCTAGTAGCACTATTAAGCTTCCTATAATCAATGCACATCCTCCAACTAGTAGTGGTCCTAGTAGGAATAATCTCTCCCTTTTCATTTTCTATGACAGTCATTTCCCTTTTTTTGGAACTACATGGACCGGACTAACCCATTGGTTGTCTGATATAGGAAATATGATCCCAGCATCAAGTAATTTAATAATTTCCTTTTTGACCACATCCTTCATGTTAGGATTTAACCTACGTTGATGCTCTATAGTGGGTTTATGATTATCCTCCATGTATATCCTATGCATGCAAAAAGAAGGGGATATGTCGATTATATCATCTAGGGAGTAGCCTATGGCTTTTCTATGCATCCTAAGCACATTCAGCAGTTTCTCTACTTCCTCATCTTTTAATATAACATTGATCATGACAGGAAAAGTAGAATTAGGACCAAGAAATTCATACCTGAGAGAGTCCGGAAGAGGTTTAAGTGTTGGAGAAGGTTTAGCTGAAATGAGAATCTGTTCTTCTGGCTCCATCTTCAACACCTCTTCAAGGTATTCAAATGCTGAAATTTCATTGTCTTCGGCCAGGGTCATTAACGATGTTGGTAGAGTCGTTAACGAACTTGTTTCTTCTGCCAGGAGAATCGGTACTGAAGTCCGGAGATTCGTTACCGAAGCTGCAGGGGCTATCTCAGCCCATCTTTGACCGGAGAATTCATCATTCGACACTAATCTTCCAACAGGGTCCCCACATTCGATAATCTCATTGTGGGTGTAGAGCATCTTGACTTCGGCTCTATCGGTCTCCTTCATTGACTGTTTGAACCGGAAATCCGTCACCTCATCCCCAATTTCGAAAGTTAGGAGTCCCCTCCTAACATCAATTATGGCTCCAGTTGTGGCGAGGAACGGTCTCCCCAAGATAATAGGAACTATCGGGTCTTCGGGCATTGCCATAACTATGAAATCATTTGGAAAAAAGAATTTGCCCACTTGAACCGGAAAGTCTTCTACAACCCCTGTTGGTTTGATACAAGAGCCATCTGCCATGTATAACCGCATGTTGATTGGCTCCAGTGGTCCCATGTTGGCTTTTGACCAGATTGAAAGAGGGAGTAAACTAGCATTGGCTCCCAAATCACATAGAGCCTTGAATTTGTGGTCGTCTATGCCAATTGTTATGGCAAATCTCCCAGTGTCTCCTAGCTTTTCTGGTAGAGCAAAAGATCGGACCTTGTCTTGCAACTCTGTGATGGATCGTTTCCTGCTAAGAATATCTTTCAAAAATTTCGTGTAAGCCGGCATTTCGCTTAGGGCCTCAGCGAATGGGATGGAAATATTAATGCCTTGGAGAATTTTTACGAAACGCTTGAACTTACTCTCAGTAGAGTCCTTTGATTTCTTAATAGGAAAAGGAAGAGATTTCATCATTCTCGGAACTAAGTCGGGCTCGAGAGGTGATGCTCCCGGGTCGACACTAGGGTCGTTAGATGCTCTCGGTGGATCGTTATTGACCTTGATAGGGTCGTTAACTAGCCTTGGATTGAGAGAGGGGCTCGGATCAGGAAACTTACCTGGATTAGGGTCGTTGACGACCTTGGGAGCTTTGTCACCATGGTGTGCCAGTTCGGTACTTGCACTCGCTGGCTCGTTACCGAGCTGAATCGTGGCGTCCTCTTCAGTCGTAGGGCCCTTCTCCTTAGCTTGGACACGCTCCGGTAGTGTCTTTCCGCTCCTAAGGTGTACCACTGCTATTTGTCCCTTTGGGTTCTCCTCGGGTCGGCCCGGGAGTTACCCTTGTGGTCTTGGAATCTGTGCAACAAGGTTCCCTAGTTGGGAGTCAACATTTTTCTTCCACACATCGAACTCTCCTCATCTTTTTAGTTGGTTATTTAGGTTGGCTTGAACTCCGTTGATGCCTTCCTGTAACCCTTGTACCCATAATGGTGGCTCTTGATAGCCTGGAGGTCGATACGGTGCAGGTCGTCTATCCGGTGGGGGCGTTGCATAGTTGGGATTTGGGTTTTGGTTGCCCCACGTTGGATAATTGTTTGACCTATCAAAATTACTAAGCTGGTTCCTATATGGGCCTCTCATATAATTCACTTCAGCATATGTCTCAACGGCTCTTACCTGTTCTATGTTAGTGCAAGCAGAAGTAATATGGGTAGAAGAGCCACACTCTTGAAAAGATTGAGAGGATTTCAGAAAACTTACCTGCTTCTTCAGGCGGTTGACCTTGTCTTGCAGAAATTGATTTTTGAAATCGGGGTCAACATCTTCCTTGTTAGGCATGTAGAGACGCCTCTGGGGCTGGGGAGATTGTTGGGTACCATACATGGCATCATAGTTAGACAGCTTGTCCAACAATTCCCATGCAGTCGTGGGTTCCATCTCTATAAAACCGCACGTTGTATGCGTGTTGATGCGGTTCTTCGTTTCTGCATTAATACCCTGGAAAAAGATTTCTTGGAGCACATATAAAGGTTGCCCATGAGTAGGGCATTGTCTAAGCATTTCCTTAAATATTTCCCATGTTTCAACAAAAGTCTCAATATGCAGCTGATGATAGGAGGTGATGCGCTTTCTCAACTCCGTTGTCTTGGCAGGAGGGAAAAATTTTGTAAGAAATTGATCATACAAATTCTTCCAAGTCCTGATAGACTTAGGAGGTAAGCTCTCCAACCAGATCAGGGCCTTTCCAGTAAACGAGCACCTTCAGCAGAACATATTCAAGTGAGACACCTTCAGCAGCTATGGTGTCACATAAATCAAGAAAATTCTTAACATGTTCCATAGGGCACTCAGTAGGTTTCCCTTCAAACTAAGCCCGTTTAATCAATGATATAAATTGAGACTTAATCTCAAAATGTTTCTCTATCTCCGGAAGCACAATTGGAGACTTTGGCACCTTCAGTTCTGTGTGCATATATTGTTTGTCATTTCTCGGATAGGCATTCAGCTCTTCCTGTAAACGAGCATTGTTGACTTGTTGACGTTCAGCCTCGGCAGTGGCGGCGTCTCGATCAGCTTGTAACGCTTCCATCCACCTTTGGAGTTCCTCCATTCGTTGAGCCATCTCTTCCTGTGTAGCCATGGCTTGGTTTTCTCTGCGTCTACGGTGCAGGGAGCGTTCGGGTTCTGAATAATAATCGGTATTGTCAAATTCGAGCCTTCGACGTCCAGCTGGCATACGCTGAGAAAACAAACAAAGAAAACGAAATTAAAACAAAAAACGGGGTCGGGCTATTCCCAGACCCAAGATAAACAAACAAACTTGTTGCCTCCCCGGCAACGGCGCCAATTTGTTGACGAGTGTTTTCTTGACTAACTGGACAACAAATATGTAACACCCCCGTTTTTCCCTCGGAAATATTACCGCCAGTGACCTCGGAATTTACACTCTGAAGCCACCCAAGGCTTTCACGGTATTCAAGATATAAATAATAATGATAATTCAATAAATATTAAAACAAAATGTCCAACTTTCACAATCTTGAATCATCCAAATACTTGCGGAAAAATAAGATAAATAGTCTTGAACAAAGCGGAAGTAAAATTCTTGAAGGCGGTCCTTACAGACCAAGGATCTCGACCTTAAACTAAAAAGTTATTCAAAAGAAACGTGACGTGCAACAACTTCAATAACTTCAATCTCGAATCACCACTCCTTTACTCCCTGATGTTCCGTATATGGACGGTTGACACCAGCCGGCCATGCAAAAGAAATAAAGCGGTCGGTCAGTCTAATGAAAGACTACGCAAGTGGAATTTTATGTGAGGTTCTTGTGATCTTTGTTGCATTATGACCATCGGTCTCCGAATGAAAGTCGGTCGATGACATAACCCAAATAATCTCACGGAAAGGGAAATATGATGAAAAGATTAGGACACCACAAAACTATGCTTCCTTAAGAATGAGAAAGGTTATGTTGGGAACTTTAATTATCAACCAATATTTTGAAAAGCCTTCGTCGACTTATCAAACCTACAACCAACCTCACCGAATGCGTGTTGTCCGAATTCAGATTGGAAAATAGATTAATCAAAGCCGGGAGCCAGAGTGGCTTTCCAAGTTGTAGTCGCCACCCTGAACACATTTTAATGGGTGTGCACTAGCACTTATCTTATTTAATTACAAAACATTGCATTCAAGTTGGTAGCTTTTAAGACGTCAACGCGATATGCCATAAGATATAGAATCACACAAAGGGAGGAACGGGTTCCTAAGTCCCGATACAAGGCACTAGCTAGGTGCCAAACACTCCTCAAAACGGTTGAGAGAGCAGGGTCATGACCAGCATTAGGGTCTAGGTCCATCCTAATGCAAAATATTATAAAGAGGTGTTCAGGGGTTAGTGAACCCCCACCCCTAATTATACGCTAGTCCAAAACAACGAATCTCAAAATGAGACCGTGAAACAAACATGTGCACAAACATTGCAACCTAAGTATAAGCTCTAGCGCATAATAGAATAATAACAATAAGCTACCATGGGGTCATTATTTCTATGCATAATAAACCCTAATTCATTTATATGTTTCAACATGGTCATTATTTCTATAATAACCTAAGTTCATTTTATCCAAACAAGCGTTCCCAACACAACATGCAAACATGAATAAAAGTATTCATGATAAAAATATGAGAGCGAACCACCACTTGCCTTGTTTCGAAGGCGAGCGAGAACTATCTTAGACGAGCTTGCTTGCAATCCAACGATTGATTTCCTTTTCCTGATTCATACATAAGATACAAAATAAATTTTAAGTAATTTATTTTGCTCAACTTTTCCTCGTAAGTTGAATTCTTATGACTCGTCTAAGTTTATATTTCTAATAAACTTATCTTATTAACATTAATAAAATCTTTCTTTATTAATGTATGACCTTTTTTTATTTCTTTGTATTAGATATTATAGATTCTTTATCTTTATGCATATGTATTAATTAAAAATATTTACCTATATGTTATTTCAATAAAAATCATATCCTCTTGCAAAGTACATGTTTTTAAGACATAAAATCAATAATATTCATCATTTCCTTTCTATTTGCAAATTTTATCAAAATATATACTTGCTACTTTTCTTTCATAAAAATATTTTAAACATCTTTTAAATTAAGATTTAAAAATATTTATTTTATTTTAAATATCCTAATTAATAAGAATACATAAAATAGGGTGAATTGGCTAAGAAGACAAGATGCACGGGCCCGCGGGCCTGCTACTTACAGCAGCAGCAACACTCGCGCGTCTTCGACTTCAAAGGCTTTGTTCTCCTTCGTCTGGAATCGGTTCGAGGCGTGTGAGGTGTCGTTGGAACCGGGACGAGCAGCCCTACCAACTGTTGGCAGAAGCGGCTGCTTAGGTGGTCTGTGGTGGCCGGAAAACGCTGCTGAACAGGCGGTTCCGGTGAGGATTTTCGAAAACAGAGACTGGTTTTTATGTGGGTTTCTAGATCGGTTTTTGACCAAATTCCAATTGGAAAGGGAGTGATTTTGCTTAAGGTTAGATAGGAAATGGGAAGATCTATTTATAGGGCCAAGAATGAGCTTCAACGCTCCAAAAATGAGCCAGAAATCCTCCATTAAAGCCTTGGACACAATCCCGCTAATTTCGCCCATTTATGGGTGATTTATCTTATAATTGAATCGGGATTGATTCTCTAATCCGTCCTTTGACTCCTCCCAATCCTTTCCATCTTAAATCCGACCTTATCCTTCTTCAATTCGAATTTAATTTGAAGGATTCCAAAAACGCTGCACTTTGACCTAGAACGAGATTTTCGGGATGATTTTGATTAATTGCTCCCAAATTGATTGAGGGAAGTTGTAGAGCGTTAAAAATGTGACAAGTAGGCTTTTACGGAATCCATTTCCGTTAAGAAACGAGATCAAATTCCTCATTTGAAGTTAAGAACAAGTAGGAGAAGAAGAACACCTATTTTTGACTCTATTTTCAAGAATTTGCACAAACAACCCCTCTAGTTTAAGAAATGAACAAAAAAATGCCCTTGATACTAATATTTATCATTAATATCTTTTGAAGGAGTAAAACTTGTAATTCAAATTATTTTTACAACAATTCTCTTTGTTTATAAAAATATGTTTTAAACACTTTTAATATATTTCTCTTAAAATTCTGATTTTATTTATTTATTTTTCGATAACATATGGGTAAGGTCCATTATTATTTCAAATAACCCTTTAGAGGTTAGTTGTTTAACTTTCATTTGATAAAATAAATTAGGTAAGCAATATATCATTATTATGAGAATATTGCCATAATTTATTTTATTAAACAGAATAAAAAGGAAATTACATAATTGTCCTTCTTGAAAAAGAGGGTTATTACAAAATAAATTTATAAGTCAAGACCCCACTGAGTATAGCGAAGTCAGGATCGTTCCACGGGAAGCACTAAAAATGAAACAAAGCAAAACTGAACAAAACACCTACGACCAACCTCGTTAACGACCCTGACAAAGTCGTTAACGAGGTTGGTCGTAGGTGTTAAGTCTATGATTAAACAATACTATATGATAAAACTTACCTCAATATATTAGGGTTGTTCAACGGATCGACCCGACCCGTAACCTGTAAAGGGTCGACCCATTGACCCGTAAAAGAAATTAATCGACCCATAACCCCGATTTCGGGTTACGGGTTTACGGGTCGGGTCACGGGTCAAATGGGTCAAAATCCACAACAACCCGACCCGATTGACCCATGACCCGTAATAAAGCCGTAAACCGAACCCGAAATGACTGAACTCGTTCGACCTGATTGATAAGTCTACCAACAATTAATACAGAATATGTTTTTATATAAGAAATCTAATCTTCATTCAAGTAACTAAAATATATTTTTTAATTTAGTGACACGACATCGTATTGATTTAATTTTTTTAGTAATATACTGATTTAATTTTTACATTTGAGGGAAACACTATAATCTTGTACCACAAGCAGTGCAATTTGATCTTGTGATCTCACGCCATCAGGTAGCGTGAGATCCAGCTGGGCCGGCCCAATTAAAATTCCCAGCTTGGCCCAATTAATTTGTGCACTTTTTACGCTTTTAAGCGGTGTTATATTATGTTATGTTGTGGCGTGAAATCGTTACGCAACACACCCAAAATAAACTAAAAATTTATTAGTTTAATATTTTTTAATATTACGCTTTAATATAGCGTGAAATTCGGACGGTATAATATGGAGTGCTGCGAAAAGCTAAATTTTAGTGTGAAAAAATGTGATAGCCAAATTAAACTCGATTCGAGGCTAAACGAAGAAGCCATAAGAAGAAATAAAACGGCGTCGCATTTGGCATCTGTCAAGTGTAAGGCCGTGGGAACTCGCCCTGTAAAACGCTCCCTTATCTCTTGAGTTCAAGTGTTCAACGGTGTGAACTCAACTAGCGAAATTCCCAATGAAAATCATCTGAATTAACATGAATACCTTGTGTCCCTCTTCTCTCTTCAACCCCCAACTCCCAACCTTGTCCATACCCACACCAAATCGCCACCGCCCATTTGCCAGAGCAATCAATTTCCCCGGTAGAAGAAGCCTCAGAAGAGTCCATGCCAACTCAGAGAAGCTAGAGACCCCAACTCCAACTCTTGAAGAGAATGGAGCAGTTGCAGAAATGGAGTTGGAAGAGAGAGGAGATGGGAAAGAATTGAACAGTGTGGGCCCTCCTCCACCGCCATTAGCTCCTGCTGCTCCTGCCATTGAGAAAGATCTCAAGAAGGTTAGGGTTTCGATCTCCATGTGTTTTTGTGATTCTGGTTTACTTCATCTGCCCATTATAGATTTTGAATCATGTTTGCAGTTTTGTATGTATATCTTACTTTGGCCATAGGAGGCATAGGCCATAGACTGAACAATGTGAGTGGAAATTTAAATTCATCATCAGAATGAGATTGCAAACTATAGAGTGAGTAGCAATTTCACCTTTTTATGGTAAACTATATATTGGTAACTCATTCTGCTCGGCCATAATCTGAAACTACGTAATGAATTGAATACTCAATCGGCCAACCCAATTGATAGGTCTCATAATGATAATTACACATGAAGTGGTTGATATTAAGGATATCTATCCTGCCCCATTCACTAAAGCATTCTAAAGCAGTGGATATATTTTATGACTACCGCTACTGCGAACGAGCTTCTTCTCATACGTACTTCCTCCGTTCAGTAAAGAATGTCATTTTAACCTATTGAGTAAAGAACGGCCAGGGGTGGAGCTATGTTGGGGCGGGTGGGGGCCATGGCCCCCCAATCCAAATTTTTGTCCGTATATATGTTCCTCTTGTCAATAGCTTCGATTTGATATATTATAAGCTCAATTCTGACATTTGAGCAAAAAGTTATGAACGTTTGAAGATTGGACGTATACAAACCACTTTTAACAAGTCATCTACTTAGTTAGAATGCTTTTATCTTTTGTTAAACATCCTACTTTTATAATGTGATTGAACCCGAAAACTTTGAAACAATAAGTTATTGTTGGGATATCTCGAATCATACAATTCTTTATTAGCACGAGAGTTTTAGTTTGGGTTTTATTTTTTAGTTACGAGCTTTTAATATTTATAGATTCAATTAATTTTCATTTTGAAACATTTTTGTTTTGTTAATCTAAATGTAGTCTGAAACATAATTCATAATTATATAAGTTGTCATTATAAATTCGTTGTCATTATAAATTCTTGTTTATTAATGTAATTATATTTTGAAATATTTTAGTCCCTCCTCTATAAAATATGTTCTCTTCTATGTCTAAATTTGTATTTTTTATTTCTACATCTTTTTCGAAACGTACATTAGCTATGTCGGAAAATTTTATCGGCCCCTACAATGATAAATTTCTGGCTACGCCCCTGAGAACGGCCAATGTTTTTGTTACGGAATGTTTGTCATTTGACTTTTTATGCAATGAAATGAATTGTCGGTGAGTTACTACAATATTTTCTATAAGAGATTGTAATGTTTGTCATTTAACTTTTTCCTATTGAGTATTTTTATACAATTCCTCTTTATTCAGTGACTCAAAAGGAGAATTACATTTAATTAATTGTAATTTTTAGAAACCTCATGCTCATTGGCTTTTATACACTGCCTTTGAGATGGATTTAATCCCTATATCAATTTTGGTGCATTCTAACTAAATTCAGTTATTATTGTCACATAATTGAATTTCATTTTTTCCTGGGTCTATCGGGCATTCCCACTTTCCCTTGGGCAGGGGTACCCCCATCTTGACCCCCTAGATTCCGCTGTAGCGGAGCCTCACTGGGTCAATGATGATGTAATTTTTAGAAACCTCTATTGAACCAAGGGATTGCTAGATTTAGTTTATGAAGGATTATTTATAGCAACATTTCCCTTCAAATTGATGTGACAGGTTGTAAATAAAACTGCTGCCACCTTTGCTCCAAGGGCTTCTACTGCTACCAAGAATCCAGCTGTGCCCGGAAGTACTTTGTACACCGTGTTTGAGGTACAAGGCTACATCTCCATGTTGCTCGGTGGAGCTCTCTCATTCAACCTTATCTTCCCCTCAAACGAGCCAGATATATGGAGGTTAATGGGGATGTGGTCTATTTGGATGTTCAGTAAGTTATTATGCTCTCCTCATCTGTCACCAACTTCAATACCCCATTTGCATAGGCTCAAAAACTTGGACATTGCTGATCAATTCACGTCCTAAAGAAATGATGTGTTTTGAGGCTAGTACTACTAAGTATGGTATGAAAAAGAAGTTGAATTTCATTAAAGAAGCCTATATTGCTAAAAAATATATTTCTAAAAGCCAAAAAAGGGGGGAAAAAAGAGAGGATTCAAATAGACGAATTGAAGCATGATATTTGAATTGCATCATTTCATATTTTTAGAATAACTTGAGTATCACTAAAAATCAGCTCATCAAAGTTTCCAAGGGAAGATGAACTGCTTTGATTGGTTGAATTGGGAGTCTGAATACATATTTGCATCATCTGCAGCCATACCTTCCCTTCGTGCACGGGACTGCTCCAATAAAGAGAAAGAAGCACTCAACTACCTGTTCCTTGTCGTTCCCTTGATCAACGTTATAATCCCTTTCTTCTGGAAGTCATTTGCAGTTGTATGGTCTGCAGACACCTTTGCCTTCTTTTCCATGTACGCATGGAAGGTACCACCGAAAAACTTGCTTGTTTTACTCACCATTTACGCCCCTATTATGTCATCACTATACATTGGTATGTCTTTCCTGTTGCAGCTAGGATGGCTCCAGAAACAAGAATGATCATATTGCACTCTCCACTGAATTTTCAGTCAAACTTAATTAATTGATGGTTCGTTGCCTAATTGATGCTCAAAGGAGAAGGAAATTCGATTCCATTATGGCAAAATGAAATTGAATCTGTAATGAACTTTTGAGCTGCTGGACTCGACAAGGGGTTCAAGTCGGCAGAGAAAAAGGACACTGTTGTATTAAGTAGGCAAATGTGTATACAGAAAAAAAAAAGGACACTACATTTATGTTTGTGGTTGTTTTGGAGTTTTGACAAGGAAAAATAAAAAATAATACTGACAATACAACTGCAGAGCAAGTGGTTGCTTTATTCAATATGATAGTCACTATAGATTAGGGATCTTCACGGAATCCCAGGTGTGGGTCGCTCGCAATCCACACTAACCTGACCTGCAATTTGCGGTTCGGGCACCTGACCCACAGATAACAGGTTGGAATGAGGGTCTTTTTTTTTAAGTTTTGGGTTGCGGGTCGGGTTGGGTTAAACCTGCCGGGTTACGGGTTGACCCGCAACCTCTTTTAAAAAAATTATTATATTATTCGATAAATAGTAAAGAGTTTAGTCTCATGACTCTTGTCTCTCCAAAACGTGAAAGAGTAAAAAATTTATTATATTATGTTGTGTGTGTTTTGTGGGACATCTTCGTATTGATGTGTGTTTTGTGGCCATCTTTGTGAATTTCATTTGTTTGTTTGATTTGGAATTACAAAAGGCTAAAAACTGCATCAAGAATGAGGATCAAACAGGTCAAAATGGTCGAAGTGACCCATTTGACTGAGTCAAACGGATTGACCCGCAACCCGACCGGCAAAACCCGCGAGTTGGATTGTGGGTTAATAATATTTTTGCGGACCAAAAGGTCAACTTGCGACCCGCAAGCACCATTACTATTGATAGGCTCAAATATTTTGATTACACTTATCACAAACAAACAAAAATGAACAAAATATTAACGAGTTAGTTCATTTAGATGAACCACCAAGCATGGTATAAAGCCATTAGAGGTGGGCAAAAAATACTAAAACTGAAAAACTGTATCGAAAAACCGACCATCTTTGTGGTTAACCATATCGATAATTTAAACAAAAAATTGAATGGTCAACCTAACCGAAAAACTGACTATTTTTATGTTCGGTGATGAACTGATGATCAGTCATTTTTTTTTGCGGGCTAATAACCAAAAAAGTAATATATATATATAAATTTTATTTTGGGCGATTTTGCAAGTATACACCAAATATTTTCTATATTTGCAAATTTACCCATTGTACACATATTTAGCATTGCCTACCCTCTTCATTTTGTTCCTTCTCGTATTTTGCATCATGTTCCTCTTTTTTTATTTTTCTCTTCCTTATTTTCCAGTTCCTCATTTTTCTCTTCATCGTGTCCCTTAATGTTTGCATATTCTTCCCCTCTGTCATCCACTTCCTACTCATTTTCTGTAGCCTCTTCCTCTTTTTCATCATTTTCGTCTTCCTCCTCATCCTCTTCTTCCCCTCCTTCACCCTCTTCCTCTTCTTCATCTTCCCCTTCTTCACTTTCCTAATCTTCATCCTCAATATCCTCATCTTTTTCTCCCTCACTCACTTCTTCTTATTCGCTTGACTTCTTTGAATCCTCTGACTCCTCAAATGTTGAGTCACTAACATCTTTACGAGCATGATCTACAACTGGATTCCTTCTACACAACATCCTCTTCATCGGCATAGTAAGACTCCATTACAAGCACCTCCTCATCATGATCTTTTCGATGCAAAATTGGTTTTACTTCATTGTTTGTATCAGCTAAAGTAACATCCAATATACTATGCTCAGGATCATCCTTTGAAAACCAACGCATACCTCGGGGACTTGCAGATGACCTCAAACTTTAGGCAAACTGTAAACCAAAATTTGGCATAGCCTCATACACCCACATTTGCATTAAGAATCAATTTATGAGTGATTATTACAAATTATTCAAAGACCACATACCATATCCATTCAAGCTATATGTTTCATAAGCAATCACACATTTCACATCCTGTCATGTTATATGCTTTGCAAGAACACACATTTCACAAACAAGAAAAAATACAAAATATCTTTGGTAATGTTAGATGATTTACCTGAAAAACAAGAAACATTCCTTGTAGGGAGTATGGGTCCTAGGTATGATGGACTTAAGTTTTGCCTTATCCAAAGTCTTCATCCTAAATGACAATGTCGTTGTCAGATTTTTGTGCAACTCCTCATAATCAGCCCTACCCTAAGGGTAAGAATAGAAGTTATCCATGTTCTCCAACTAACTACTTAATATGTTCAGTCTTCATGAAATGCTTCTTATTAGCTCCAAGAATTACACCCTTCACTATCAACAGGAGTTCTATCTTCAATTTGAAGTTATCTGGATGTGTACTTTTTGAATTAACTCTGTTCTTTGCATTATTTCTTGGGTATTGAAGTTGATTGGAAAAATGGTCAACTTCTCCTTTGTCAGCAAAAGTACATTCAAGATTTGTTAGATCGCTCCAAAATAAAGGATGCCAAAGCGATCTCGTCTCCTGCCGAACCTCATTCTCGTCTGACTATTGCTGGTGATCCTATGAGCGATTAGACACTGTATAGGATCATTGTTGGCGCCCTTCAGTATGTTACTATAACTCGTCTTGAAATTTCTTATTTTGTTAATCGTATTTGTCAATATATGCATAAGCCTACTGAGTCACATTGGTGTGTTGTCAAACGGATTTTGAGATATCAGAAGGGAACCATTTCACATTCATTGTCTATTCGGCTGGCTCCTATTTATAATTTGGTTGCTTATTCTGACATCGTTGGGCCTCTTATTCGGATGATTTCCGATCTTAGTTTTGTTATGCCATTTATTTTGGCCAATCTCTTATCAGTTGGACTTCTCGCAAGCAGAAAGTTGTTCTGTGTTCCAGTGTCGAGGCCAAATACAGAGCCATTGTCGAGACTATTGTTCAGCTCTTCGGGATTACACAATTACTCGTTGATCTCCAAGTCCGTCTGGTATCTCGGCCGACTCTTCTATCTTACAACCTTAGTGCTACATTTATTTGTCGGAATCCTATTGTCAACTATCGTTCCAAACATATCAATCTTGATTTCCACTTTGTTCGAATAAAGGTTGATTCTAAGAAACTTGGTTGTTCGTCACATTAGTGCACCAGACCAGATTGCAGACATTTTTGCCAAGGCACTTGGCTCATCTCGCTTCATTTTCTTACGTTCCAAGCTTCATGTCGGTCCACCTCCATGAGCTTTGGGTGGTAATAAGGGAAGAAAGAGATAACATCAAATCTTCTCCTATTTGTATATTATATTATCTTGTATTATCTTGTTTTCTTTTGTATTTCTCCTTATCTTGTATCTTCTTGCTCTCCAAGGATAATTATTGTATTCTCTCTATATAATCCATGACTCCCTAGTTAATAGAATTAACATGAATTCCATAATCTTATAATGTTCATCAGGTTGGTCACTAACTACTTCTTATATTTATTTAACCTGCATATCAGGTGTTGATGTTCCTTTCAACTTTAGACCTTCAATTTCTAATTAAATTAAACAGATTTTTGGTAAATCTCAGTTTGTTGTACGTCAAAGTAAATTACAAAATAAAAAGCACATGTTAAATAGCCTGTTTTTTCACAAAACTACCCGCGTAAAATTAAGAAAATTATACTATAAAACACCTCATATAAGCAGATTTAGGATCAGATAAGAATAAAGCTTAACGTGTAAAATGAGAATAAATATGGTACATTAGATCTAGGAAATCAACATCTATGGACAGGGCGCACTTCCTTTCGTAATCTTTTAATCGTAGGGGCATTTCTGTCATTGTACATGTTAGGAAAAAGATTGACCTAATGACATGGCTTTCTTTTTTGGACGCGCGATTGAGATGTCTTCTCTCACCTTACACTCAAGGTTCCATCTTGAATCTGGCAACGACATTGGTTACAACTCCGACGCCCCCTTCTCCCTCGCCGCCGCAATCCGTTGCCCCACATGTACTCGGATTGTCCACTTCTCTCAACCTCTCAGCACCGCCACCCACCCCAAGAAATCGACTTTCTCAGATTCCCTCTCCTCCTCTTTGATGACCACCTCACATCTAAAGAAAATCCATCCACTTCTCGAACTCCACCGAAATAATAGATGGTACATCGAATTCGCCGATTTGCCTCTATATTTAGTCTGATGAGATTTATGAAGCCTTGAAGGATTGGATTTTCCCTAGGGAACCATTTTCATTGACAAGGTGCAAAACGTATTAGTGTTTGTGATGTTTAGAAGGGTAAAGTAATTGACATTGTTTTCGATTGTTTAAGTTTGAACTCGATTTCGCCTTTGATACTTTGTGTGAATATTTACATTACTTTTGGTAAAAAAATTTATCGTGAATATTACATGCCCAATGGAATTCTTGGGTGATGCTCTTGTGAGTTCACAAATTTCCATTATTTTACATGATGTTGCTAAAGTGTTGTTTGTTGTTTTGTTCTCAAAATCTATTACCAATTTATTCTCACTTATTCCTTTGATTATTCAAGTGTAATAGAGAAAGATTGGAATTTTAGACACTTATTAGAAGTTATGGTGTTAATTCATTATAATCTAGTGTGCAATTGGTTTGCACTACCGGATGATGTTAGATTGGTTAATAAGAGGCTTATTGTGAAAGATGTTCTGATGCTGAACTTAGAAGCTTATAATGTTGATACAACACACTTTTCTTGTTGCTTGTTGTATGTCCTTATATTCTACTACTGCTTAATTTCCCTAGCTATTTAAATACCTTGAACTTGTATTAGAAGTTTAACTAATATCTTTTTCATATTGGCTGGTGTGTAGTACTATTTATTTACTTTCAACTTTTGTGATGAATCAAGATTCAGGTGTGACCTTTGATAAAAAATGGCCAATGTAATAATTTGCAAATGTGTTATTCCCTTAAAATTAAGAAATTAAAACTAGATCTATGAATATGATGTTTATAATTACTAGAATGTTTAACCCGTCCGTTGGACGGGGCAAATTTATGTACTATAATTATTATTTGAAAAATAAATATATTTTTGGTTATCATAAGGTAATTATAACATGTTTTGACTAAAATCTAAATATTATCATATAAAAAGATTGAATAAAAATAAACTGTGAAAACTTTAACACGAACGGAATAATATTATTTTGTGTATGGTATATTGGTATGTAATATGTTTCTATTTAACTTCTACTATTTTTCCGCAATACCCTCTCGAGCAAAATCTTATATTGTTCATTCTTTTCTTGCAAATTGGGTTATCTTTTTTTTGGCTTAATAGTGAATGAAATACATATGCAAAAAGTGAAAGACTTATAATGAGAAAATAGTAGAACATAAAAAATTATACATTAAATTAGAACTTATCTTTTGTTTGTAATATCAAAAGTTATAATTTAATGATTTTAAATTACTTAGTTATAATTTAATGATTTCAAAATGTTTGATGTTATCAAATGTTTGATTTTAAAAAATTAATGGTGTAATGCCAAAGGTTGATATTATGCTATGTGTATAATACCAAATGTTGATGCCATATTTTGTGTGTAATAGCAAAAGTTGCAAAATTAAGATTGACTATTATTGAGCAAAACCTTTTAACTTTATAATAGATTTACAATAGCTTAAGATTTATTATTATTATTATTATTATTATTATTATTATTATTATTATTATTATTATTATTATTATTATTATTATTATTATTATTATTATTATTATTATTACAAATTACATAAAGTTGGATGAGAGCCTAGAAACAAGCTGGGCCCCCACACCCTTCTGAATGCAAAAACTTAATCTATGAAAAACGAAAGCACCACTCTTAGCATTGTTAGAGTGGCTAACAGAGAGGGACTTAATACGTAAAAGCGTATCCAAAGCCTCCTTATCGAATTCCCCAAACGTAGAGAAAGCGAAAGGGATAAATTTGTATCCGTTTTCCTCACATTTGGAGGCATACTTCTTCTTTTTCCTCTCCACTGCGTTGTGCAAAGCCAACCCAGGTGCCCAAGAACTCACACCCATACCAGCAAAGGGAGAGACCCCAGTCACATCCACACAAGCATCCTTACCCTGATGCCAATTAAAAAGTAGAAGGTCTGCCGGCCTAAGATCATGCCCATTCTCCGAGAGGAAACCCATGGGAGCCTCCTTCCGCACTGCGATCCCGACTTTGGAACAAATATCGACCATAATATCACGCACCAAATTATGCCTGAACTTCACACCCACCTCACTAGAACAGTGGACAGCATGATCCCCCCATTTGTCCATCCTAGGGGCGTTGCAACTCGGGCAAATACTACCATCAGAAAACAGAGCTATCATAAGTCTGTAGCACAACACAGAACGAAACTGACGATGGTTCATCCTCTGCCCCAAGCCATCAATAGGGATAGTAAACAAAAAATCTTGTGCATGAGGAGCACGGATACAGCTAAGAACAGCAACCTCCCTTGGGCTAAGCATGTACCTATCAACGAGACCTTTCTCAACGACACCAAAGTAACACCTTGCCAGGGTTTTCATCATTCGGGGGGCAGGAGAATCAATGGTGAGAGAGATAGCATCAACGTTGCAAAAGGCATTGAAATCATCAAGAGCATGCTGAAAAGAAGGACCAGGAGAAACTATACCCAAATTCAACAAAATCTTGGCCTGTAGAGTGCTCGTCTGAAGTCGAGAAGCAAGGAAAGCATAACGGATAACATCCCCAGCAGCAAAGATGCCAAGACCGCCCACTTTGATGGGGAGAGTGGCCAACCGCCATTGCCAATCACCAAAACCCGGCCATGACGCAGTGACAACCATCTCTAAGGAGAGACGCAGAGCATGGTCAAACTGAACTTGTGCATCCTTGAAAGACACAGGGGAGCAAGTTCTCAAGGCGTATGACAACTTTTCAACCCCAGCACAATTGCGTAGAAGAAGAAGCTCACATTGAGGGTCATTAAGCCGGTTAACTGCCTCCATTAAGGCAATTGTTTTAGAGACCCTCTTCAAGGCCAAGTCCCGACTGAAGCCCACATCCAAGCTGACGGACCCACCAAGAAGTTTGACACCACTACGTGGGCGAGAAATGTCCGATGGGAAGACACCCTCCACCAAGCTTCTAGGATCCTCCACAGGCCAGAAAAGCTCAGTTTTATCAACATTCAAGAACAAACCACGTGTGGGCCCATCAGACCTAATAATATCAAACGCCTTGGCCACCATAAGGGTATCTCCAACAATGGTGCCATCGTCAAGATACCAAGCCTGAAGGGTGAGATTGCAGGCATGATTAATGGACTGAACCAAAGGATGCAGAGCAAGGGCAAACAATAGAGGCCCTAAAGGATCACCTTGTTGTACCCCCTGACAAGACCAAAGGACAGAGTCTTCATAGTAGAGTCTAGCAGGTTGAGAGTAACAAAACTCGACCCAAGGAGCAATAGATGGACACCTCAACCTAGTTTCTTGGAGCAGGACACTCCTATCGACAAGGTTGAAAGCGTTCTTGAAGTCCACTAAAAGCATAGAAAGCCCAACGTCATTGCCCTTAGACTCAACAAGCCTGTTCACAGAATGCAAAACTGCCTCACAGCCCCCAGGAACACCCACTCCAAACTGAAAATCCTGCAAATAGCGGTTCACTGAAGGGCCAACCACAGACGCAACAACCTTGGAAACAAGCCTCCTCCATACAGTGCCAACAGCAATAGGGCGCAAACCACCACCGGGCTTGACCAAAGGAGTTAAGGGAGCACTAGCAACCTTGTTGTTATTATTATTATTATTATTATTATTATTATTATTATTATTATTATTATTATTATTATTATTATTATTATTAAGATTTGAACTTAAGACCTATGGCTTATTAAGAAACACCATTACCACTATGCTATAGATGATTTTTTGAATTTTTATCACCTAAATTTATATTATACATAGATTTGTAATAAATTCTATGCATTTATGTGGCCTTTGAGGATAACTTTTAAGTTGTTATAGATAGATTGAAGCATCTAAACCTGTGCATTCCACTTCCATAATTAAAATTTAATATTACTTTTTGTGTGATGTTTTTGCAAAATAACTTTATAAAGCCTATTAGCTCAAAAGGAAGATCAATGTGTTCGTTTCACATGATGTGGGTTCGAATCCCACATAGGTTACAAGAGAAAAATTAAGTTAATTTGTCTCCATAATCATAACAACTGAGACATCAAAATAACGTAGTTGATACAACACATGAACCGTAAGAAAAATAGTTATGAACCTATATTTACAAACACATGAACCGTAAGAACAACTATTATGAACCAAAAGACAAAAAAAATGATAACTATTAGAAATTAAAAGAAATGGACTAGAAGAACTATTATGAATATAAGCTTACATATACACGAACCTATATAACAATTGTAATGAACCAAAAAACATGAAACAAAATAATTGTTATGAATTAAATGACATGTACCATAAGAAGAACAAAAATAACCACTAGTATGATATGAACCGTAAGAAGAATTAGTATGAACCTAACATTATAAAGGCATAAACCAAAAAACATGAAACCAAATAACAACTAGTATGTACCAAAAACCATGAACCTAAAAAAAATAACCTATGTGGGATTTGAACCCACATCTATGTGCACAAGCACATTGCTCTACCATTTGAGCTAATAGGTTACCTAATGACATGAATCATATTGACACTTATTATGAACCTAAGAGTGTAAAATCATGAACCGATAGAACAATTATTATGAACCTATAGTTAAGGCACTAATTACTATAACTATAATATTCATGAACCGTAAGAACACTTACAATGAACCTTATCATACAAAAATTATGAACCAACAAAACACCTATTATGAATCGTCGTAAGAACACTTTGAAAAATCAAATAATCATGAATACACTTCTCAATAAACAATTGACATAAATATTTTGAATTGTCAATAGATGTTCACCAATTTATCTACAGTCCTTTCACCAGATACAAAGACACAACCATTTTTTGTTGCATAATTAAAGAATATAAACATTGTAGTGAAAGACAAATATCAAGTCAATATCATATATTATTTTATCAATGTATCAAAATGCCATCAACGCATCAATACAAGCTGAATGCAGCAAGCCAGCAGAGACATTTTTCACTTGTATGTAATTATAAAGGGGTGAAAATGGATGTCATGTAAAAAAGATTCTTGATGAATGATATTGTAACGGATCACAACATCTAGAAATTAAAAAGTTAGTACCTTCTACCCTCAAGTTCTTTAATCAGTCTTGGTGTGCATTCACTACATTAAAATATCAACGTGTCAACTACAACAAAAACCAACTTCCATGTTTAGAGCATTCTGCACTTTTGCGCAATAATTGGTACAAATCCTTACTATTGGCTACAATATATATCACAAGATCACTAAAATATACTTGCTGATGTGTAGAAAACCTAATATGCTGGATTGATGCCCATGACCAAGTCTTCCCGTTTGACCATTGTCGTGACTCAAGGTCACACCTTCGTCTAAATGTCACAAAAAAGTTAATCTTGCAACCAACTACTTTGCTGAAAGAGTAAGAACTAATAGAGTGATGAACTGAAGTTTCATGTTTTAATTTATCAGACCTGTGGTAGCAATCGTGTGTTCTGAACCCAGGGCCACCACTTTAATCTTCATACTAGCCATATGTCTTTAATCTTCATACCAACCATATGTTCAACTTTTGTTGGCCTTGGAACGACCTTAGGAGCCTCTGATTTTAAAAAAGATAAAGATTAGAAACTATTAGCATGGTTTAGGATAACTTAAAGTCAATCTCATATATTAGCCAAGACGTTTGCCTATAATCAAATAAGCATGAATCATATTGACACTTATTATGAACCTAAGAGTGCAAAATCATGAACCGATAGAACAATTATTATGAACCTATACTTAAGGTACTAATTACTATAAACTATAATATCCATGAACCATAAGAACACTTACAATGAACCGTATCATACAAAATTATGAACCAACAAGGCACCTATTATGAACCATCTTAAGAACACTTTGCAAAATCAAATAAGTATGAACCTAAATGTACACTTCGTATCCCATACCTCTTCATAATCCTTCACGAGCTTCAGAGAACTCTCCTTCCTCTATACCCTCACCCATATACCAGTGAACAAAGGCACGCTTGGCATACATCAAATCAAACTTGTGGTCAATGTGGGAGAACACCTCTGCAACACTAGTGGCATTGGAAATCATCCAAACAACCCTCAAAACCATGACAAGTTCACCACTAGAAGAAGAGTGGATAGACGAAGAGGGCAAGCAAGCAGGAGACGAGGAAAATGCGGTTTTACATCAGGACGACCTCGCTAAAGGGTTCCCGGATCTTGTTCCACCACTAGTGGCCATGCAATTCGTGGTGCGCGTGCTTGGAGAAGACCTTCAAGATGGGGAGCTTCAACATATTATCGCTGAATCTGTTGATTTGAGAGTCGATGCCTTGGTTAAAGCTCAAGAGTGGCATTGTGGACTTGTAGATCAGGAGAAGGAGGGATGTTGTTGTTCGATTTCAAAAAGCATGAGAAAGATCGGTACTTTACAAACCCTAAAATCCAGATTTCACGAGTTTAGGTTTCGGAGAACCAGTGACCTCGTAGCGGGGCATCAGAGTTTGAGCGGAGAAGGGTATTGAACTGAAAGAGGAGTTTTCAAATGAAGGCGTGAGAGAGGGGAGGAGAAATAGTTGTTTGAAAGAGCCAAAGACAAATCCATGGTTGTCGGAGGAAGAAGCTCTGAACTTGCTTGTGAGATGAAGAAATGAGGGTGACGAGCGAGTGAATTGGGGGTAGAATTGTTTGAAGGGTAAATTTGTCAATAAATAGAAAAAATTAGATTATTTACCCGTGTTGCCACGTTAAATGAATCTGTCCTTTTTTTTCCTTTTTCTCACTAACTCATATAATCTAATCTCGACCATCTATTTATTCAATCCAATGGACTTAAATTGTTCTCATTTTACACAATAACACTTATTCTCACCCGAACCCTCCTATGTCAGCAAAAAGCCAATGTCGTTTCAAATTCCAATAATAGGCTATTAAAGATGTTAAAAACACTTCAAAAGCGCAATTCCATCTTCAGCTAACAAAGTCTGTGTTATGAATGATATTTTTAACAAGAAGTAGTATATGTAGGTTTACTCCAATTTATTAAACATCTTAAAAATTCATGAACACTTTCCAACTGTCCATTGCTATTTTCTTAAACTAAAAAGAGAAGGAAAAAAAACATTACGACACCTGATGAAACCCGAAATAAACCGTTCGCTAAATGACAAGAGACGAGATTATTATATTCGATTGTGCAAACGCTTGCTCTTTATTTATGATTTCCTTACAACGAGGTTACAAGCCAACAAGGCCTACAAATAAACGAGATTCACACCTAGACCTTCTACGAGGTTTTCGAGGTCTCGGTCTAACAATGTCCGAGATCTCCTAATTACTAAGCGATTCCACCTCCTCGATGTCACTTGATTGATCTTGATGCGAGGCTGGGCCGATAGTGTGGTGAAGATGGCTTGCGAGATTGTGTAGCGAGGTCTTTGGTGTGGACGAGAGCTCTGTGTGAGTTGAAGTCTTTTTGTGGACTTCACTTGTCTATAGCGAGGTCTTTTGACGATGTTTCAATCACGTCGATCTTCAACGAGCAAGATAGTTCTTGAGTTCAAGATGTTTTTCGACCCCCTCTCACTTGCGAGGTCCTCCTCTATTTATAGAGAATTGGGGAGTCGAGTTTTGGCTATCATCCGATGTGAGACACCCGAGATCAGGGCTCCTGATTGGCCCGGAAGCGAGGCAGCCGGTGATTGGTTTGGGGGAGCGGCGTCAGCTGAGTGGTCTGGATGGGCGGGTGTGTCAGTAGAGTCGGTGGCGAGATCTAGACCTCGCTTCGAGGTCTCGAAGGACCTCGCGGGGATAAGAATTTTGTTTAAATAAATGATGGGTATGGTTGTGGGCCCCAGAATCCACCTTGAGAATCCAGTCGGGTCTGTTTATTCTTTGCCTTCCGGGCCCACCCCCTAATTTACCATTTTGGACATCATCACAACCCCATGGCCTGGGGACCTCGTTCCGAGGACCGCAGGTCATAAACTCCTTTGGATTTTGCGAGGTGCGAGGTTTTTGGAGGTTGAGTGGACATATTGCGAGGTTTCCTCCTTGCGAGGCCCTGTACTTGGGCTTTTTTCTTGTTTGTACAGGTGATGTTTCCTGGGCCCGCTCTTCGCACTTTGCTTAATGGGTCGTCCAGGTGTGATAGGCCCAACGAGCCTTTCGGGAGTGAGGAGTGGCCCAAGCCTGCTCGTTATAAGGGGCGTCTCTCACACGCTTCCTCTTTATCTTCTTCCCAACATTTTCGCTCTCTCTTTCTTCGTCTTTTCAGTTTCCGGTGAGCGGTTTTCGAGACGGTTTCCGACGACCTTTCGTCATCCTCCAGTTGCAACACCGCCTCTTTCACGCCGATTTTAAGCAAGTAAGTGCTCCACTCTCTTTTCTTGTCTTCGGTGTTTTGCGTCTTTCTTTCGCCGCCTTCTGCTCTGGTTGGGAGACTCATGCTCCCTGGCGCTTTGGGCCGGTGTCACGGTGGCGAAACGCTGGGGGTGAGGGTGGACCCGCGTCCGTATAACCCCTTTTATCATTCTTTTTTTTTTTGTGCCCTAGGCGGGTGACGGTTTGTTGCCCGGTGTTTCGCGTCGGCGTCACGGCGGCAAAACGGTGATGGTGTGGGCGGCGTGTGCTTCTGCGCGGTGCCCTCGTCGTCTTTTCTTTTCGTTCTCTCTTGCTTTGCTTTATGCCCTAGAGGGCAATGGTTGTTTCTCGGTGTTTTGCGTCAGCGTCATGGCGGCGGGACGGTGGAGTGAGGGTGGCGACCACCATGCCCTCGAACCCTTCGTCCACCAATCGACGGTTGGGTCTCTGCGTTTTCTCTTGGTGGTTTTGAATTTTGAGATCCTCGGAAACCCAAACGTCATGATGGCCGACTGACGGGACGTTTGGGTTTCTGCCGCTGCTTTCCACCGCTGGCCTCCATTTCACCTTCTCTCTCCTCTTTTTGGCGCTTCAACTTCTCCCCCGCCGTCCCATCTTGTCAGAGTAGCCCTAGGGTGCCACGTGGCCTTCTCCCCTTATGACCTCGCGTTCTCTTTCTTTGGTTGCTTTGCTCGATGTCTCATCCCCCCTTTTCTCTTTTTTTTTTCTTTTCCAGGTGCTCGCCTTTCGTGGCCTGGACATCGCTCTTTCATGCCTAGGGAAGCTTCTTTGGGCCCCCCGCCAGGCTTCGCGTCCAAAGCTCAGAAGAGATCCTACGAAGAGGTTAAGAGCCCGCCGCCAGGCTTCGTGTTCAAAGCTCAAGAGAGATTCTACGAGGAGGTTTCTGAATCCGTAGGGAGTGTAGAGGCTAGCGATTCTCAGAACCTGAGGTCTCCCTCGTTGGTCTTTAGCGAACCTTCTTCCAGCGATTCCGTTGTCTCCATCAATTCTTGCTTCTCCCGACTTCGCGTGTCGTCTGGTGTCGAGATGGCGTCGTCTCTGATTTCCGACGAGGATGTCGCCGAGGTTATCGCGAGGTCGTACGACTCCAACGAGCCCGCGAGCTTTTTTGCGGAGCACATTTTTGACGTCGTGTCTTGCGTCCCGCCCGTCCTCGAGGAGCGGATCCCCATGTCCTCAGACTCGAACGAGGCCTTTCTATCCGAGGGGGAGCCCACGACCTTGGAGCTCAAAGACCTCGCGGATGCTGCCAAAGACTTTGCTTGGCCCGAGGGGGTCGAGCTAGCGCTTCCCGAGGGGGAGGACTGCTCCTTGGCGAGCTATGACAAGTGTGTGGTTGTGCACCTATTCAGTCTTCAGGCTGGCTTCAGGCTACCCCTGGCCCCACACATCGTCGACTTCTTGTGGGTCATGCGCATCTGCCCTGCACAGCTGTTCCCCAACGCGTGGAGGTTGCTGTGCGCCTATACCGTTCGCAGCCGCGAGGTTGGGAATGGGTCGGACCTCGGCATCATGTCGAGTCTACTTCTCGCGAGGAGGGATCATGATTCCTGCCTCGTCAATCTCAGCATGTCGGGAATTAAACTCACCACGGCCCCTTCGAACGTCGGGCCGTGGAAGAAGAAATGGTTCCTAGTCCGAGACCCTAATGGGAGGTATCTCAACTTTCCCACGGCACCGGACAACTTCATTCGGCCCAAGGGCGAACATAAACCTTTTGAGCTCAAGGAACTCAAGGCCCGATACGCCCCGGAGCGTCAAGCATCGTACCAGAAGTATTTGGCACAGGACCGGCTTGAGCGGGCCGGCCTGAGCCTCACCCTTCCACCCCGCGAGGGCGAAGAGGGTACTTAATTTCTTCTTTGTTGTTTTATTTATTTACTATTTGCCCTTGGTTTTACGCAGCGGGGTTGAAACCTCGCTCGTTTAGCGATGCATGCTAACTTGACTTGTTACGTCTCGTTTCTTTATCTAACCTATGTCTATGTCTTCTTTCCCTTTTTTTTACAGTGAACCTCTTCAACGCTCTAACCTCGAAGAAACAGGGAAAGAGACCTGTGACTTCTACTTCCACTGCCCCGGTTCCCCGAGGTCAAAAGGGGATCGTCATCAAGGAACCGACGCCGTAGGCGAGGCCACCCACCTCGCAACCGAAGGTGACAGCCCCGCTACCGAAGGCATCCGGGGCGAAGACAGTCGAGGGGGCCTCAACCAAGGGGGATGTCGCGAGGACGTCCTCCCAAGCCTCCCGAGGATCCGACGACAAAGCCGGGTCCAAGAGAAAAGGCGCGGAGTCCCCTCGCGGTGATAAAAAGAAGCACAAGGGGGACGGCCAGCGCGGCTCGTCGAGGAAGGAGATCATCCCCATCTTTAATTTTGAGGGACGGGCCATCGACGTCCGCGGTCCTTCTCCCGCGAAGTTCCACTGCCCCGGCCAGCCCGGGGTGCCTCTAGTCGGTGGAATCGGGAGGATTATAAGGAAGAGGTCTCGTTGGCCAATAATCTCACCGAGGAGGCCCT